>JBBYHO010058771.1:0-46197 GCA_038382025.1 Adansonia gregorii
GGAAAAGCTTTTCTTGCCTAAACAAAGCATTAATATCATGTTCCCAATGAAGTTAATGTGATTATAGTGCCTAGTCACAAAAGGAACAAAGATTTTTCAAGAATTAAAGTTTGTCTTATTTGATTGATGAATAATGATTCTGAGGAAAATAGAGGAAAAAAAAGTTTTTCTTACTAAATCAAAGCAACAATATCGTGAACCCTAATGAGAAGATCGTGATTCTATTGCCTAATTATGAAAAGAATTGAGATTATTACAAAAATCCAACTTTGTTGCACTTGATGTATGTATTTTAATTCAATAAAAAATGGTGGAAAGAAAAGCTTTTCCTACCAAACAAAAGCATCAATATCGTCTATCCCAATAAGGAGAATATGCTTATAGAGCCTGATCACAAAAAGAGTAGAGATTCTTATAAGAGTCTAAGTTTATCTTATTTTACGGATGAACTTTGATTCTAAGAAAAATAGTGGAAAGGAAACCTTTTCTTGCCAGACCAAAGCATCAGTATGAAGTTTCCTAATGAGAAAATAGTGATCATAATGCTTAAAAGATTAGAGATTATAATGAAAAAAAATAGAGGTTTCTACGAGAAGCCAAGTTTGTCTCACTTGACATACGACCTTTGATTTAAAAGAAAATGATGGAAAGAGAAGCATTTCTTGCCAAACTTCAGTATCAAGTATCCCAATGAGAAAATCATGATCATAGTGCCTAGTCATAAAAAATTGGAGATTGTTATAAGAATTCAAGTTTGTCTCATTTGATAGATGAATTTTATTTAAACAAAAATGGTGGAAGGAAAAGCTTTTCTTGCCAAAACAAAGCATTAATATTATGTTCCCAATTAAGTGAATATGATTATAGTGCCCTATCACAAAAAAAGTAGAGATTTTTCCAAGAATTAAAGTTTGTCTCATTTTGTTGATGAGAAATGATTATAAGGAAAATAGAGGAAAGAAAAGTTTTTTCTTGCTAAATCAACCTAACAATATCATGAACCCTAATGAGAAGATCATGATTCTATTACCTAATTAGGAAAAAAATGGAGATTATCTTTCACTTGACATACAAAATTTAATTCAAAAGAAAATGATGGGAATAAGAGCTTTTCTTCCCAAAGAGAAGCATCAATATCATCTATCCCCATGAGGGGATGCTTATAGAGCCTGATCACAAAAAGAATATAGATTATTTTAAGAATTAAAGTTTGTCACATTTGATAGATAGACTTTGATTCTAAGGACAATGGTGGAAAGAAAATATTTTCTTGCCAAACTAAAGCATCAATATTAGGTATCCCAATGAGAAAATCATGATCGTAATGCCTAATCACGAAATGATTGGAGATTATTATAGGAATTAAACCTTGTCTCAATTAACAGATGAATTTTTGATTCAAAGGAAAATATTGGAAGGAAAAGCTTTTCTTGCCAAAACAAACTATTAATATCATTTATCCCAATGAGTAGAATGTGCTTATAGAGCCCGATCACAAAAATGATGGAGATTCTTATGAGAAACCAAGTTTATCTCATTTGACAAATGAACTTTAATTCTAAGGAAAATGGTGGAAAGAAAAGCTTCCTTTGCTAAACCAAAACATCAGCATGAAGTATCCTAATGAGAAAATAGTGATCATAGTGCCTACTAATGAAAATATTAGAGATTATTATGGAAATCTAGGTTTATCTCATTTGACAGACAAATTTAATTCAAACAAAAATGGTGGAAGAAAAAGCTTTTCTTGCCAAAACAAAGCTTTAATATCATGTTCCCAATGAACTAAATGTGATTATAGTGCCTAATCACAAAAAGAATGGAGATTTTTCAAGCATTAAATTTTGTCTCATTTGATTGATGAATAATGATTTTGAGGAAAATAGAGGGAAGAAGAGTTTTTCTTGCTAAATCAAAGCAACAATATCTAAACCCTAATGAGAAGATCATGATTCTACTACCTAACCATGAAAAAAATAGAGATTATTATAAAATTCCAACTTTGTCTCACTTGATGTACGAACTTTAATTCAAAAGAAAATGGTTGAATAGAGAGCTTTTCTTGCCAAACAAAAGCCTCAATATCGTCTATCCTAATGAGGAGAATATGCTTACAGAGCCTGATCACAAAAAGAATGGAGATTCTTATGAGAATCAAAGTTTGTCGCATTTGACAAATGAACTTTGATTCTAAGGAAAATGGAAGAAAGAAAAGCTTTTTTTACCAAACTAAAACATTAGTATCAGGCATCCCAATGAGAAAATCATGATCGTAGTGCCCAATCACAAAGCGATTGAAGATTATTATAAGAATCTAAGCTTGCCTTATTTAATAGATGAATTTTGATTCAAAGGAAAATGGTGGAAGAAAAAGCTTTTCCTACCAAAACAAAGTATTAGTATTAATATCATGTATCCCAATGAAGAGAATATTCATATAGAGCCTGATCATAAAAAGGATGGAATTTTTTAGGAAAATCCAAGTTTATCTCATTTGATGGATGAACTTTGATTTTAAGAAAAATGGTGGAAAAAAAAGCTTTTCATGCCAAACCAAAGCGTCATTATGAAGCATCCTCATGAGAAAATAGTGATAATAATGCGTACTAATGAAAAGATTATAGATCATATTCATAAAAAAATAGAGGTTTCTACGAGAAACCAAGTTTTTCTCACTTGACATACAACCTTTGATTCAAAAGCAAATAATGGAAAGAAAAGTTATTCTTGCCAAACCAAAGCATTAGTATTAGGTATCCTAAAGGGAAAATCGGAATCACAGTGCCTACTAATGAAAAGATTGGAGATGTTTTAAAAGAATCCTAGTTTCTCTCATTTGACAAATGAATTTTGATTCAAACAAAAATGGTAGAAGAAAAAGCTTTTCTTGCCAAAACAAAGCATTAATATCATGTACCCTATTTAAATGAATGTAATTATAGTGGCTAATCACAAAAAGAATGAAGATTTTTTCAAGAATCAAAGTTTGTCTCATTTGATTAATGAACAATGATTTTAAGGAAAATAGTGGAAAAAAAGAGCTTTTCTAGCTAAGTTAAAGCATCAAGATCATGAATCTTAATGAGAAGATCATGATTCTACTGCCTAATCATGAAAAGAATGGAGTATTATAAGAATCAAAGTTTATCTCACTTAATGTATGAACTTAAATTCAAAAGAAAATAGTGGAAAGAAAAGCTTTTCTTGCCAAACCAAAACATTAATATCATGTATCCCAATGAGAAAAATGTTCTTATAAAGCCCGATTAGAAAAAGGATAGAGATTCTTATGAGAATCCCAGTTTGTCTTATTTGACAGATGAACTTTGATTTTGAGGAAAATAATAGAAAAAAAGCTTTTCTTACCAAACCAAAGCATCAATGTCTGGTATCCCAATGAGAAAATCATGATCTTAGTGCCTAATGATGAAAAGATTTAAGATTATTGAAGAATCCAAATTTGTCCCATTTAACAAATAAACTTTGATTCAAGGAAAAATAATGAAAGAAAAAAGCTTTTCTTGCAAAAAACAAAGCATTAATGTGTATCCTAATATAAAGAATGTGATTACAGCTAATCACAAAAAGCATAGAGATTACTTTAAGAATAAAAGTCTATTCGTTGGATGGATGAGCAATGATTCTAAGGAAAATGGTGGAAGGAAAAGCTTTTCCTATAAATCAAAGCATAAATATAGTGTATTCTAATTAGAAGATTATGATACTAGTGCCTAATCATGAAAAGAATGAAGATTATTATAAGAATTCAAGTTTGTTTTATTTGACAGATGAACTTTGATATTAAGAAAAATAGTTTGGGAAAAAAGTTTTTCATGCTAAAACAAAGCACCATTATTTGTATCCCAAAGTGGTGGATGTGCTTATAGTTCCCGATCACAAAAAGAATGGAGAATCTTAGGAGTATCTAAGTTAGTCTATTTAATGGTTTAACTTTGATTCCATGGAAAATGGTGGAAAAAAAAGTTTTTTTTTCCAAACTAAAGCATCAATATCATCTATCCCAATAAGAAGATAGTGATTTGAATGCATAATCGTGAAAAGGATAAAGTTTTTTATGAGTATCTAACTTTGCCTCACTTTATGTATGAACTTTGATTGAAAAGAAAATAAGGGGGACAAAAGCTTTTCCTGCTAAACCAAAGCATCAATATCATGTATTATAGTAAAGAGAATGTGCTTATAGTGCATCTCACAAAAATAATGGAGATTATTACGAGATCCAAGTTTGTCTCATTTAACAAACAGACTTTGATTCTAAGGAAAATGGTAGGAAGAAGAGCTTTTCTTGCCAAACCAAAGCATCAGTATCAGGTATCCCAATGAGAAAATCATGATCATAATGCCTAATCTCAAAAGAAAGGAGATTATTTCAAGAACCAAAGTTTGTCTTATTTGATGGATAAACTTTAATACTAAGGAAAATGGTGGAAAAAAGGCTTTTCTTGCCAAATTAAAGCATCAATAGCATTTATCCCAGTGATAATATCATGATTATAATGTGTAACACTAAAAAGGATAAAGATTATTATGAGAATACTCATTTGAAGGATGAACTTTGATTCTTAAGAAAATGGTAGGAAGAAAAGCTTTTCTTGCCAAATCAAAGCTTCAATATCATGCACCCAAACAAGGAGAAAGTGATAACAGAGCCTAATAAAAAAATAGAGGTTTTTATGAGAAACCAAGTTTATCTTACTTGACCTATGAAACTTGATTCAAAAGAAAATGGTGGAAAGAAAAACTTTTCTTACCAAACCAAAGCATTAATATCGTGTATCCCAATGAAAAAAATATGCTTATAGGGGCCGATCATAAGAAGAATGGACACTTTTATGAGAATCTAAGTTTGCCTTATTTAACAGGCAAACTTTGATTCAAGGGAAAATGATGGAAAAAAAGCTTTTCTTGCCAAATCAAAGCATCAATATTAGGTATCTCGATGAGAAAATTATGATCATAGTGCCTAACCACGAGAACGTTGAAGATTATTATAATGATCCAAGTTTGTCTTATTTGACAAATGAACTTTGATTCAACGAAAAATGGTGGAAGAAAAACTTTATCCTACTAAAACAAAGCATTAATATTGTGTATCCTAATGAAGAGAATGTTATTACAGTGATTAATCATAAAAAGATAGAGATTACTTTAAGAATCAAAGTTTGTCTCATTTGATGGATTAGCAATGATTGAAAGGAAATTGGTGGAAAGAAGAGCTTTTCTTGCCAAATCAAAGCATTAATACCATGTATCCTAATGAGAAAACCATGATTCTAGTGTCTAATCAAGAAAACAAAGGAGATTATTATAACAATCCAAGTTTGTCCCATTTAACGGATGAACTTTAATTCTAAGAAAAATGGTGGAAGAAAGTTTTTCATGCCAAACTAATGCATCAATATCTTATTTTCCAGTGAGAAGATCATGATTATAGTGCATGATCATGAAAAGAATAAAGGTTTTTACTAGAATCTTCGTTTGTATTCCAAAGCATCAATATCGTGCACCCAAACTAGGAGAAAGTGATTATAGTGCCTAATCACAAAAAAATAGATGTTTCTACGAGAAACCAAATTTGTCTCACTCGACTACGAGCTTTGATTCAAAAGAAAATGGTGGAAGAAAAGCTTTTCTTGCCAAACCAAAGCATCAATATCAAGTGTCCTAATGCGAAAATCATAATCATAGTGCCTACTCATGAAAAGATCAGAGATTATTATAAGAATCCAAGTTTTTCTCCGTTGATAGACGAATTTCAATTCAAACAAAAATCGTGGAAGGAAAAGCTTTTCTTGCCAAAATAAAGCATTAATATCATGTATCCTAATGAAGTGAATGTGATTATAGTGCCTAATCACAAAAAGAATGAAGATTTTTCAAGAAATAGTGTTTGTCTCATTTGATTGATGAATAATGACTATGAGGAAAATAGTGGAAAAAAGAGTTTTTCTTGCTAAATCAAAGCAACAATATCATCAACCGTAATGAGAACATCGTGATTTTATTACCTAATCATGAAAAGAATGAAGATTATTTGCAAAATTCAAGTTTATCTCACTTGACGTGCAAACTTTAATTCAAAAGAAAATGGTGGAAAAAAGAGCTTTTCTTGCCAAAAAAAAGCATCAATATCTTCTATCCCAATGAGGAAAATATGATTATAGAGCCCGATCACAAAAAGAATAGAGATTGTTATAAGAATCAAAGTTTGTTGCATTTGACAGAATAAACTTTGATTCTAAGAAAAATGGTGAAAAGAAAAGCTTTTCTTGCCAAACCAAAGCATCAGTATTAGGTATCTCAATGAGAAAATTGTGATCGTAGTGCCTAATCATGAAATGATTAGAGATTATTATAAGAATCTAAGCTTGTCTTTTTTAACAGACAAATTTTTATTCAAAGGAAAATGGTAGAAGGAAAAGCTTTTCTTGCCAAAACAAAATATTAATATCATGTATCCCAATAAGGAGAATGTGCTCGTAGAGTCTGATCAGAAAAAGGATGGATATTTTTATGAGAATCCAAGTTTGTCTAATTTGACAGATAAATTTTAATTCAAACAAAAATGGCGAAAAAAAGTTTTTCTTTCCAAAACAAAGCATTAATATCGTGTATCCCAATAAAGTGAATGTGATTATTGTTCCTAATCACAAAAAGAATAGAGATTTTTTGAAGAATCAAAGTTTGCCTCATTTGATTGATGAACAATGATTCTAAGGAAAATAGTGGAAATGAGAGCTTTTCTAGCCAAGTCAAAGCATCAATATCATGAATCTTAATGAGAAGATCGTGATTCTACTGCCTAATCATGAAAAGAATAGAGATTATTACAAGAATCCAAGTTTGTCTCACTTGACGTATGAACTTAAATTTAAAAAAAAATAAAAGCTTTTCTTGCCAAACCAAAGCATCAATATTATGTATCCCAATGAGGAGAATGTGCTTATAGAGCCCGATCATAAAAATGATGGAGATTCTTATAAGAATCCTAGTTTGTCTCATTTGATGGATGAACTTTGATTCTAAGAAAAATAGTGGAAAAAAAGCTTTTCTTGGCAAACCAAAGCATCAATATTTGGTATCCCAATGAGAAAATCATGATCTTAGTGCCTAATCACAAAATGATTTGAGATTATTATAAAAATCCAAGTTTGTCTTATTTAACAAATAAACTTTGATTTAAGGAGAAACGGTGGAAGAAAAAAGCTTTTCTTGCCAAAACAAATCATTAATATTGCGTATCCTAATAAAAAGATCTAATTATAGTGCCTAATCACAAAAAGAATGGAGATTACGTCAAGAATCAAAGTTTGTTCATTGGATGGATGAGCAATGATTCTAAGGAAAATGGTGGAAACAAAAGCTTTTCTTCCCAAATCAAAGCATCAATATCATGTATCCTAAATAGAAGATTGCAATTCTAGTGCCTAATCATGAAAAGAATAGAGATTATTCTAAGAATCCAAGTTTATTTGACAGATGAACTTTGCTTTTAAGAAAAATGGTGGGAATAAAAGTTTTTCATGCAAAAACAAAGCATCAATATTTGTATCCTAATGTGGCAGATGTGCTTATAGTTCTTGATCATAAAAAGAATGGAGAATCTTAGGAGTATCCAAGTTTATCCATTTGATGGATTAACTTTGATTCTATAGAAAATGGTGGAAAAAAAGTTTTTCTTGCCAAACAAAAGCATCAATATCATCTATCCCAATAAGAAGATAGTGATTAGAGTGTGTAATCATGAAAAAAATGGTGGTTTTTACCAGTATCTATGTTTGTCTAACTCAATGTATGAACTTTGATTCAAAAAAAGATGGTAGGGAGAAAAGCTTTTCATGCCTAACCGAAGAATTAATATCATGTATCAAAATGAATCGGGTGTCCTTGTAGTGCCCAATCACAAAAATAATGGAGATTCTTATGAGAATCCAACTTGGATTCTAAGGAAGATAGTGGAAAGAAAAGCTTTTCTTGCCAAACAAAGCATTTGTATCAGGTATCCCATGAGAAAATTGTAATCATAGTGCCTAATCATGAAAAGATTAGGGATTATTATAAGAATCCAAGTTTATCTTATTTGACAGAAGACCTTTTATTTAAAGGAAAATAGTGGAAGGAAAAGCTTTTCTTTCTAAAACAAAGCATTAATACCTTTATTCCAATAAGGATAATGTGATTATAGTGCCTAATCATAAAAAATAGAGATTTTTTCAAAAGAAAATGGTGGGAAAATGGCTTTTTCGCCAAATTATAGCATCAATATCATCTATCTTAATGATAATATCATCATTATTATGCGAAACACCAAAAAGGATAGAGCTTATTATGAGAACCCAAGTTCATCATCATTTGACGGATGAACTTTGATTCTCAAGAATATGGTGGGAAGAAAAGCTTTTTTTGCCAAACCAAAGCATTAATATTGTGCACCCACACGAGGAGAAAGTTACTAAAGTGCCTTAAAACAAAAAAATGGTGGTTTTTACGAGAAACCAAATTTGTCTTACTTCACATATGAATTTTGATTCAAAACAAAATGGTAGAAAGAAAGCTTTTCCAGCCAAACCAAAGCATCATTATCATCGTGCCTAATCATGAAAAGATTGGAGATTATTATAAGAATCCAAGTTTGTCTCATCTGATTGATGACTTTTGACTAAAAGGAAAATGGTGGAAGGAAAAACTTTTCTTACCGAAACAAAGAATTAATATCATGTATCCCAATGAAAAGAATGTGATTTAGTGCCTAATCACAAAAGGAATGGAGATTTTTTCAAGAACTAAAGTTTGTCTCATTTGATTGATGAGTAATTATTCTAAGGAAAATGGTGAAAAAAAAGAGTTTTTCTTGCCAAATCAAAGCTGCAATGTCATGAATCCTAGTGAGAAAATCATGATTCTATTACCTAATCATGAAAAATATAGAGATTATGGTAAGAATCCAAGTTTCTCTCATTTGATATACAAATTTTGATTTAAAAGAAAATGGTGGAAAGAAAAGCATTTCTTGCCACACCAAAACATCAATATTGTGTACCACAATAAGGAAAATATGCTTATAGAGCCTGAGCATAAAAAGAATGGATGAATTTTGATACAAAGGAAAATGGTGGAAAGAAAAGCATTTCTTGCCACACCAAAACATCAATATCGTGTACCACAATAAGGAAAATGTGCTTATAGAGCCTGAGCATAAAAAGAATGGATGAATTTTTAAAGCATCAGTATTAGGTATCCTAATGAGAAAATCGTGATCATAGTGTTTTACACGAAAAAATTAGAGAGTATTATAAGAATTTAAGTTTGTCTCATTTAATAAATAAATTTTGATTCAAAGGAAAATGGTGAAAAGAAAAGCTTTTCTTGCCAAAACAAAGTACCAATATCATTTATCTCAATAAAGAGTGTGTGATTATAGTGCCAAATCATAAAAAGAACGGAGATTTTTTAAAAATCAAAGTTTGTCTCATTTAATTGATGAATAATGATTCTAAACAAAATGGTGGAAAGAAAAGCTTTTCTTGCCAAATGAAAGCATCAATTCCATGAATCCTAATGAGAAGATCATGATTCTATTGCCTAATCATGAAAAGAATGGAGATTGCTATAAAAATCCAAGTTTGTCTCACTTAGTGTATGAACTTTTATTCAAAAAAAATAATGAAAAAAAAAGCTTTTCTTGCCAAACCAAAGCATCTATCATGTATCCCAATGAGGAGAATTTGCATATAGAGCCCAATAACAAAAAGGATGGAGATTCTTATGAGAACCCAAGTTCATCTTATTTAACAGATGAAGTTTGATTCTAAGGAAAATGTGTAAAGAAAAGCTTTTCTTACTAAACCATAGCATCAGTATTAGGTACCTCAATGAGAAAATCATGATCATAAAGCCTAATCATGAAAAGGTTAGAGATTATTAAAAAAATCTAGTTTGTCTCATTTTACAAACGAACTTTGATTTAAAGGAAAATGGTGGAAGAAAAAGCTTTTCTTGCCAAAACAAAGTAGTAATATTATGTATCCTAATGAAGAGAGTGTGATTATAGTGCCTAATCACAAAAAGAATAGAGATTATTTCAAGAATCAAAGTTTGTCTCATTTGATGGATGAATAATGATTCAAAGGAAATTGGTGGAAAGAATAGCTTCAGCATCAATATCATGTATCCTAATGAAGAGGTCACGATTCTAGTGCCTAATCATGAAAAGAATAAAGATTATTATAAGAATCCAAGTTTGTCTTATTTGACGGGTGAACTTTGATTCTAAGAAAAATAGTGGGAGGAAAAGTTTTTCATGCCAAACTAAAGCATCAATATCATGTATCCCAATGAGGTGGATGTGCTTATGTTGCTCAATCATAAAAAGAATAGAGATTCTTAGGAGTATCCAAGTTTATCCATTTGATGGATTAACTTTAATTCTACAAAAAACGGTAGAAAGCAAAGCCTCTCTTTCCAAAGCAAGGCATCAATATCATCTATCCAATGAGAAGATAGTGATTAGAGTGCATGCTCATGAAAAGAATGGAGGTTTTTATGAGTATCCAAGTTTGTCCTACTTGATGTATCAACTTTGATTCAGTAGAAAATGGTGGGAAGAAAAGCTTTTCTTGACAAACAAAGCATTAATATCATGTATCGCAGTGAAATGAATGTGCTTATTATGCCCGATCACAAAAACAATAGAGATCCTTATGAGAATCCAATTTTATCTCATTTGATGGACGAACTTTAACTTCAAGGAAATTAGTGGGAAGAAAAGCTTTTTTTGCTAAAACAAAGCATCAGTATCCAGTATCCTAATGAGAAAATCATGATCATAATGCCTAATCATGAAAAGATTAGAGATTATTATAGAAATCCAAGTTTGTTCCATTTGATAGATGGACTTTGATTCAAAGGAAAATAGTGGAAGGAAAAGCTTTTCTTGTTAAAACAAAGCGTTAATATCTACATCCCAATAAAGAGAATATGATTATAATGCCTAATCACAAAAAGAATGGAAATTATTTCAAGAATCAAAATTTGTTTCATTTGATGGATGAACAATGATCCAAAGGAAATTGGTGGAAAGAAAAGCTTTTCTTGCCAAACCAATGCATTAATATTGTTATCATATTGAGAAGATCACGATTCTAGTGCCTAATTATGGAAAGAATTGAGATTACTAAAAGAATCCAAGTTTATCTTATACGATGAACAAACTTTGATACTAAGGAAAATGGTGGGAAAAATGCTACTTCTGCCAAATTAAAGCACCAATATCATCTATCCCAATGATAATATCATAATTATAATTCGTAATACTGAAAAGGATGGAGATTATTATGAGAATCAAGGTTCATCTCAATTAATGGATGAACTCTGATTTGTAGGAAAATAGAGGAAATAAAAGCTTTTCTTGTCAAACCAAGGCATCAATATCGTGCACCAAAATGAGAAGAAAATGATTATAGTGCCTAATCATGAAAAATAAAGGTTTTTATGAGAAACCATGTTTATCTCACTTGACATATGAACTTTGATTCAATGGAAAATGGTGGAAGCAAAAACTTTTCTTGCCAAACTAAAGCATCAATATCAAGTATCCTAATGAGAAAATCATGACCATAGTGCCTAATCATGAAAATATTAGAGATTACTATAAGAATCCAAGTTTGTCTCATTTGATAAATGAATTTTGATTCAAAGGAAAAAGGTGGAAGGAAAAGCTTTTCTTACCAGAATAAAGCATTACTATCATGTATCCTAATGAAGAGAATATGATTATAGTGCCTAATCACAAAAAAATGGAGATTTGTTCAAGAATTAAAGTTTGTCTCATTTGATTAATGAACAATGATTCTAAGGAAAATGGTGAAAAAATAAGTTTTTCTTGTCAAATCAAAGCATCATTATCATGAATCCTAATGAGAAGATCATGATTCTATTACCTAATCATGAAAAGAATGGAGAATATTATAAGAATCCAAGTTTGTGTCACTTGACGTATAAACTTTAATTCAAAAGAAAATAGTGGAAAGAAAAGCTTTTCTTGCCAAACCAAAGCATCAATATCATGTGGCCCAATGAGGATAATGTGCTTATAAAGCCTGATCATAAAAGGAATGGAGATTCTTAAGAGAATCCAAGTTAATGATTAACGAACTTTGATTCTAAGGAAAATACTGGGAAGAAAAGCTTTTGTTGCCAAACTAAAGCATCAGTATCAGGTATCCTAATCAGAAAATCATGATCATAGTGCCTAATCATCAAAAGATTAGAGATTCTGATAAGAATCCAAGTTTGTCTCATTTGATAGATGAACTTTAATTCAAAAAATAAATAGTGGAAGTAAAAGCTTTTCCTGCTAAAAGAAAGCATTAATATCTATATCCTAATAAAGAGAATGTGATTATAGGCCTAATCACAAAAAGAATGGAGATTATTTCAAGAATCAAAGTTTGTCTCATTTGATAGATGAACAATGATATAAAGGAAATTGGTTAAAGAAGACCTTTTCTTGTTAAATCAGTGCATTAATATTGTTTATCCTATTAAAAATATCGTGATTCTAGTGCCTAATCTTGAAAAGAATGGAGATTATAATAAGAATCCAAGTTTGTCTTACATGATGGATAAACTTTGATACTAAAGAAATGGTCAAAAAAAGGCTTTTCTTGCCAAATAAAGGCATCAATATCATCTATCCCAATAGTAATATCATGATTAAAATGCATAATATTGAAAAGGATGGAAATTATTATGAGAACCCAACTTCATCTCAATTGATGGATGAACTTTGGTTTGTAGGAAAATAGAGGAAATAAAAGCTTTTCTTGCCAAACCAAGGCATCACTATCATACACCCAAATGAGGAGAGTGATTACACTGCCTAATCATGGAAAAATGGCGGTTTTTACGAGAAACCAGCTTTGTTCGACCTGACATACTAACTTTGATTCAAAGGAAAATGGTGGAAAGAAAAACTTTTCTTGCCAAACCAAAGCATCTATATCAAGTATCCTAATGAAAAAATTGTGACCATAGTGCCTAATCATGAAAAGATTAGAGATTATTATAAGAATCCATGTGTGTCTCATTTAACAAATGAATTTTGCTTCAAAAGAAAATGGTGGAAGGAAAAGCTTTTCTTGCCAAAAAAAAGCATTACTATTGTTTATCCCAATAAAGAGAATATGATTATAGTGCCTAATCAATGGAGATTTTTTCAAGAATTAATGTTTGTCTCCTTTGATTTATGAACAATTATTCTAAGGAAAATGGTGGAAAGAAAAGTTTTTCTTGGTAAATCAAAGCTACACTATCATGAATCCTAATGAAAAGATTGTGATTTTATTTCCTAATCATGAAAAGAATTAAGAATATTATAAGAATCCAAGTTTGTCTCGCTTGACGTACAAACTATAATTCAAAAAAAATGGTGAAAAGAAAAACATTTCTTGCAAACCAAAGCATTAATATCATGTGTCCCAATGAAGAGAATGTGCGTATAGAGATTACAAAAATAATGGAGATTCTTACGAGAATCCAGGTTTGTGATGAACAAACTTTGATTCTAAGGAAAATGGTGGAAATAAAAGCTTTTCTTGCTAAACCAAAGCATCATTGTCAAGTATCCTAATGTGAAAACCATGATCATAGTCCCAATCACAAAAAGATTACAGATTATTATAAGAATCCAAGTTTGTCTCATTTGACAGATGAATTTTGATTCAAAGGAAAATGGTAGAAGGAGAAGCTTTTCTTGCCAAAACAAAGCATTAATATCATGTATCCTAATTAAAACAATATGATTATAATGCCTAATCACAAAAAGAATTAAGGTTCTTTTAAAAATTAAAGTTTGTCTTATTTTATTGATGAACAATGATTTGAAGAAAAATGGTAGAAAGAAGAGTTTTTCTTGTCAAATCAAAGCAACATTATCATGAATCCTAATGTGAAGATCGTGATTTTATTGCCTAATCATGAAAAGAGTGAAGAATATTATAAGAATCCAAGTTCGTGTCACTTGGCGTATGAACTTTAATTTAAAAGAAAATGGTGGAAAGAAAAGCTTTTCTTGCCAAATCAAAGCATCAATTTTGTGTGTCCCATTGAGGAAAATGTGCTTATGGAGCTCAACCATAAAAAGAATCAAGATTCTTATAAGAATCCAAGTTTGTCATGAACGAACTTTGGTTCTAAGGAAAATGGTGGAAAGAAAAGATTTTCTTGCCAAACCAAGGCATCAGTATCGAGTATCTTAATGAGAAAACCGAGATCATAGTGCCTAATCATGAAATGATTAAAGATTATTATGAGAATCCAAGTTTGTATCATTTGATAGGTGAATTTTGATTCAAAGGAAAATGGTGGAAGGAAAAGCTTTTCTTGCCAAAACAATATTAATATTATGTGTCCCAATGAAGAGAATATGACTCTAGTGCCTAATCACAAAAAGAATGCAGATTTTTTCAAGAATTAAAGTTTGTCTTATTTGATTGGTAAACAATGTTTCTAAGGAAAATGGTGAAAAAAAAGTTTTTCTTATGCAATTAAAGCAACAATATCGTGAATCCTAATGAAAAGATCATGATTCTATTGCCTAATCATGAAAAAAAATGGAGAACATTATAAGAATCCAAGTCTGCCACCTTACTTGGTATACAAACTTTGATTTAAAAGAAATTGGTGGGAAAAAAAAGCTTTCCTTGCCAAACCAAAGCATTGATATCATGTGTCCCAATGAAAAGAATGTGCTAATAATGACCGATCAAAAAAACAATAGAGATTCTTACGAGAACCAAGTTTGCCTCATTTGATAGTTGAACTTTGATTCAAAGGAAAATAACAAAAAAAAAGTTTTTCTTACCAAACAAAACAGGTAATATCATTTATTCAAACAAAAAGATCATGAATAGAGTGCGTAATCATGAAAAGAATTAAGATTTTTATGAGAATTGAAGTTTATATTACTTGATATATGAACCTTGATTCAAAAGAAAGTGGTGAAAAGAAAAGCTTTTCTTGCCGAACCAAAGCATCAATATCATGTATCCCAATGAGGTGAATGTGCTCATGGAGCCCATTCAAAAATACAATGGAGATTCTTATGAAAATCTAAATTTGTCTAATTAGACAGATAAACTTTGATTCTAAGGAAAATGGTAGGAAGAAAAGCTTTTCTTGCTAAACCAAAGCATCAATATTGCGTTTCCTAATGAGTAAAATGTGCTTATAGAGCCCAATCATAAAAAAAAAATGGAGATTCTTATGATAATCCAAGTTTCTGATGGATAAACTTTGATTCTAAAGGAAATGGTGGATAGAGAAGCTTTTCTTGCCAAACAAAGCATCAATATCAGTATCCTAATGAGAAAATTGTGATAACAGTGCCTAATCACGAAAAGATTAAAGATTATTATAAGAATCCAAGTTTGTCTTATTTTATAGGTAAATTTTGATTCAATGGAAAATGGTGGAAGGAAAAGCTTTTCTTACCAAAACAATATTAATATCATGTATCCCAATGAAGCAAATATGATTCTAGTGCCTAATCACAAAAGAGTGGAGATTGTTTCAAGAATTAAAGTTTGTCTCATTTGATTGATAAACAATGATTCTAAAGAAAATAGTGGGAAGAAGATTTCTTTTTTCTTATGGAATCAAAGTAACAATATCATGAATCCTAATGAAAAGATCATGATTCTATTGCCTCATCATGAAAGGAAAAGATAACATTATAAGAATCAAAGTTTGCCTCACTTGGCATACAGCCTTTGATTTAAAAGAAATCGGTGGGAAAAAAAAGCTTTTGTTGCCAAACCAAAGCATTGATATCATGTTTCCTAATGAAAAGAATATGCTAATAGTGCACGATCAAAAAAAAGAATAGAGATTCTTATGGGAGCCAAGTTTGTCTCATTTGACACTTGAATTTTGATTCAAAGGAAAATGATGGAAAGAAAAGCTTTTCATGCCAAATGAAAGCATCAATATCATCTATTCCAATGAAATGATCATGAATATAGAGCGTAATCATGAAACGAATTGAGTTTTTTACGAGAATCCAAGTTTATCTCATTTGATATATGAACTTTGATTCAAAAGAAAATGGCAAAAGGAAAAGCTTTTCTTTCCAAACTAAAGCATCAATATTATATATACCAATAAGCTAAATGTGCTCATAGAGCCCATTCAAAAAAACAAAGGAGATTTTTACAAAAATCCAAGTTTGTTTCATTTGATAAGTGAACTTTGATTCAAAGGAAAATGGTGGAAGAAAAAGCCTTTCTTGCTAGAATAAAGCATTACTACTGTGTATCCCAAAGAAGAGAATATGACTATCATGCACAATCACAAAACAAATGGAGATTTTTTTAAGAATTAAAGTTTGTCTCATCCCATTGATGAACAATGATTCTAAGGAAAATGGTAGAAAGAAGAGTTTTTCTTGTTAAATCAAAGCTACATTATCATGAATCCTAATGAAAAGATCATGATTCTATTGCCTAATCATGAAAAGAATAGAGATTATTATAAGAAAGCAGGTTTGTGTCACTTAACGTATGAACTTTAATTCCAAAGAAAATGGTGGAAAGAAAGGCTTTTCTTGCCAAACCAAAGCATCAATATTGTGTGTCCCAATAAGAGAATCTGCTTATAGAGCCCAATCTAAAAAACAATCGAGATTTTTATAAGAATCCAAGTTTGTGACGAACGAACTTTGATTCAAAGGAAAATAGTAGAAAGAAAAGCCTTTCGTACAAAACCAAACATCAGTATCAAGAATCCTACTGAGAAAACCATGGTCATAATGCCAAATCATGAAATGATTAGAGATTATTATAATAATCCAAGTTTGTCTCATTTGACAGACAAATTTTGATTCAAAGGAAAATGGTGGAAGAAAAAGCTTTTCTTGCCAAAACAGAGCATTAATATCGTATATCCCAATGAAAAGAATATGATTCTAATGCCTAATCACAAAAAGAATGGAGATTTTTTCAAGAACTAAAATTTGTCTCATTTGATTAATGAACAATGATTCTAAGGAAAATGGTAGAAAGAAGAATTTTCCTTATGGAATCAAAGCAACAATATCATAAACCCAATGAAAAAGGTCATGATTCAACTGCCTAACCTTGAAAAGAATGGAGAATATTATAAAAATCCAAGTTTGTCTCATTTGGCATGGAAGTTTTGATTTTAAAGAAATTGGTGGGAAAAACAAGCCTTTCTTGCCAAACCAAAGCATTGATATCATGTATCCCAATGAAGAGAATGTGCTGATAGTGCTTGATCAAAAAAAGAATAGAGATTTTTACAAGAATCCAAGTTTGTCTCATTTGACAATTGAACTTTGATTCAAAGGAAAATGGTAGAAAGAAAAGCTTTTCTTGCCAAACAAAACTAGCAATATCATTAATTCAAATGAGAAGATCATGAATATAGTGCATAATCATGAAAAGAATTGAGGTTTTTATGAGAATCCAAGTTTATCTCACATGATATACGAATGTTGATTAAAAAAATAGAGAAAAGAAAAGCTTTTCCTCCCAAACTAAAGCATCAATATCATGTATCCCAATAAGGTGAATGGGCTTGTAGAGCCCATTCAAAAAAATAATGGAGATTCTTACAAAAATCCAAGTTTCTCTCATTTGATTGGTGAATTTTGATTCGAAGGAAAATAGTAGAAGGAAAAACTTTTCTTGCCAAAACAATATTAATGTCGTGTGTCCCAATGAAGAGAATATGATTCTAGTGCCTAATCATAAAAGAATGGAGATTTTTTCAAGAATTAAAGTTTGTCTCATTTGATTGGTAAACAATGATTCTAAGGAAAATTATGGAAAGAAGAGTTTTTCTTATGGAATCAACGCAATAATATCATGAATCCTAATGAAAAGATCGTGATTCTATTGCCTAACCATGAAAAGAATGAAGAACATTATAAGAATCCAAGTTTGCCTCACTTGGCATACAAACTTTAATTTAAAAGAAATTAGTGCAAAAAAAAAAAAGCTTTTCTTGCCAAAACAAAGCTTTGATATCATATGTCCCAATGAAAAGAATGTGCTAATAGTGCTTAATCAAAAAAAGAATGGAGATTCATATGAGAACCAAGCTTGTCTCATTTGACAATTGAACTTTGACTCAAAGGAAAATGATGAAAAGAAAAGCCTTTCTTGCTAAATGAAAGCATCAATATCATCTATTCCAATGAGAAAATCATGAATATAGTGCATAATCATGAAAAGAATTAAGGTTTTTATGAGAATCCAAGTTTATCTCACTTGATATATGAATCTTGATTCAAAAGAAAACGGTGAAAAGAAAAGCTTTTCCTACCAAACCAAAGCATTAATTTCATGTATCCCAATGAGGTGAATGTGCTTATAGAGCCCATTCAAAAAAACAATGGAGATTCTTACAAAAATCCAAGTTTGTCTCATTTGACAACTAAACTTTGATTCAAAGGAAAATGGTGGAAGGAAAAGCTTTTTTTGCTAGAATAAAGTATTACTATCATGTATCCAAAGAAGAGAATATGACTATCATGCATAATCACAAAAAGAATGGTGATTTTTTTAAGAATTAAAGTTTGTCTCATTCCATTGATGAACAATGATTTTTAAGGAAAATGGTGGAAAGAAGAGTTTTTCTTGTTAAATCAAAGCAATATTATCGTGAATCCTAATGAGAAGATAATGATACTATTACCAAATCATGAAAAGAATGAAAAATAATATAAAAATGCAGGTTTGTGTCACTTAACGTATGAACTTTAATGCTAAAAAAATGGTGGAAAGAAAAGCTTTCTTGCCAAACCAAAGCATCAATATTGTGTGTTCCAATGAGAGAATATGCTTACAGAGCCCGATCTCAAAAACAATTGAGATTTTTATGAGAATTTAATTTTATGATAAATGAACTTTGATTCTAAGCAAAATGGTAGAAAGAAAAGCTTTTCTTAGCAAACTAATGCATCAGTATTAAGTATCCTAATGAGAAAACTGTGATCATAGTGCCAAATCATGAAATGATTAGAGATTATTATAATAATCCAAATTTGTCTCATTTGATAGACAAATTTTGATTCAAAAGAAATGGTGAAAGGAAAAGCTTTTCTTGCTAGAACAGAGCATTAATATCGTCTATCCTAATGAAGAGAATATGATTCTAGTGCCTAATCACAAAAGGAATAGAGATCTTTTCAAGAATTAAAGTTTGTCTCATTTGATTGATGAACAATAATTCTAAGGAAAATGGTGTAAAAAAAGTTTTTCTTATGGAATCAAAGCAACAATATCATGAACCCTCCTGAAATGATCATGATTCTATTGCCTAATCATGAAAAGAATAGAGAATATTATAAGAATCCGAGTTTCTCTCAATTGGCATACAAACTTTGATTTAAAAGAAATTGGTAGGGGAAAAAGCTTGTCTTGCCAAACCAAAGCAATGATGTCATGCATCGCAATGAAAAGAATGTGCTGATAGTGCCCGATCACAAAAAGAATGGAGATTTTTACGAGAATGCAAGTTTGTCTCATTTGACAATTGAACTTTGATTCAAAGGAAAATGGTGGAAAAAAAAGCTTTTCTTGCCAAACGAAACCAGCAATATCATCTATTCAAATGAAAAAATCATGAAGATAGTGCATAATCATGAAAAAAATTAAAGTTTTTACGAGAATTCAAGTTTGTCTCGCTTGATATACAAACTTTGGTTCAAAAGAAAATAGCAGAAAGAAAAGTTTTTCATGCCAAACCAAAGTATAAATATCATGTATCCTAATGAGGCGAATGTGCTTATGGTGCTCGCTCACAAAAACAATAAAGATTTTTATGAGAATCCAAGTTAGTCTCATTTGATGGACAAACTTTGATTCTAGTGAAAATGTGAAAAGACAAACTTTTCTTTCAAAACCAAAGCATCGATATCATGTATCCCAATAAGAAGAATATGCTTATAGAGCCCAATCATAAAAAGAATGGAGATTCTTATGATAGTCCAAGTTTATGATGGATGAACTTTGATTCTAAGAAAAATGGTGAAAAGAAGAGCAATTCTTACCAAACCAAAGCATCAGTCTCAAGTATGAGAAAACCATGATCGTAGTGCCTAATCATGAAAAGAGTAGAGATTATTATAAGAATCCAAGCTTATCTCATTTGACAGATGAATTTTGATTCAAAGGAAATGGTAGAAGGAAAAGCATTTCCTGCCAAAACAGAGCATTAATATTATGTATCACTATGAAGAGAATATGATTATAGTGCCTAATCATAAAAAGAATGGAGATTTTTTCAAGAATTAAAGTTTATTTCATTTGATTGCTGAATAATGACTCTAAGGAAAATGGTGGAAACAAGTGTTTTTCTTATGGAATCAAAGCAAGAATATCATGAACCTAATGAAAAGATCATGATTCTATTGCCTAATCGTGAAAATAATGGAGAATATTATAAGAATCCAAGTTTGTCTCACTTGGCATAAAAACTTTGATTTAAAAGAAATTAGTGGGAAGAAAAAGCTTTTCTTTCCAAACCAAAGCAATGATTTAATGTATCCCAATGGGGAGAATGTGCTTAGAATGCCTAATCAAAAAAAGAATGCAGATTTTTACGAGAACCAAGTTTGTCCCATCTGATGGTTGAACATAGATTAAAAGGAAAATAATGAAAAGAAAAGCTTTTCTTACCAAATAAAAGCATCAATATCATTTATTCCAATGAGAAGATCATGAATATAGCGCATAATCATGAAAAGAATTAAGGTTTTTACGAGATTACAAGCTTTTCTCACTTGACATACGAACTTTGATTCAAAAGAAAATGATGAAAATAAAAGCTTTTCTTGCTAAATCAAAGCATCAATATCTTGTATCCTAATGAGGTAAATGTGCTTATAGTGCCCGTTCATAAAAACAATAGAGATTCTTACAAGAATCTAAGTTTATGATAGATAAACTTTGATTCTAAGGGAAATGGTGGAAAGAAAAGCTTTTCTTACTAAGCCAAAGCGTCAGTATCAAGTTTCATAATGAGAAAACCATGATCATAGTGCCTATCACAAAAAAATTAGAGATTGTTATAAGGATCGAAGATTGTCTCATTTGATAGATGAATTTTGATTGAAAGGAAATTGGTCGAAGGAAAAGCTTTTCTTGCCAAAACAAAGAATTAATATCGTGTATCCCAATGAAGATAATATGATTATAGTGCGTAATCACAAAAAGAATAGAGAGTTTTTCAAGAATTAAAGCCTGTCTCATTTGATTTGTGAACAATGATTATAAGGAAAATGGTGGAAAGAAGAGTTTTACTTATGGAATCAAAGCAATAATTTCATGAACCTAATGAAAAGGTCATGATTCTATTACTTAATGATGAAAAGAATGGAGAATATTATAAGAATCCAAGTTTCTCTCACTTGGCATCCAAACATTGATTTAAAAGAAATTGATGGGAAAAAAGCCTTCCTTGCCAAACCAAGCATTAATATAATGTATCCCAAGGAGGAGAATGTGTTTATAGTGCCCGATAAAAAAAATGCAGATTCGTACGACAACCAAGTTTGTCTCATTTGATGGTTGAACTTTGATTCAAAAGAAATGACAAAAAGAAAAGCTTTTCTTGCCAAACCAAAGCATCAATATTACGTATCGCAATAAGGCAAATGTGCTTATAGTGCTTGTTCACAAAAACAATGAAGATTCTTACAAGAATCTAAGTCTGTCTCATTTGACGGATGAAGTTTGATTCTAAGGAAAATGGTGAAAAGAAAAGCTTATCTTGCCAAGCCAAAGCATCAAATTGTGTATCCTAATAAGGAGAATGTGCTTAGAAAGCCCGATCACAAAAAAAATTAGATTCTTATGATAATCCAAATTTTTTATGGATGAACTTTGATTCTAAGGAAAATGATGAAAAGGAAAGCTTTTCCTGCCAAGCCAAAGCATTAGTATCAGGTATCCTAATGAGAAAACCATGATCATAGTGCCTAATCACAAAAAGATTAGAGATTATTATAAAAACCCAAGATTGTCTCATTTGACAAACGAATTTTAATTGAAAGGAAAAGCTTTTCTTGCCAAAACAAAGCATTAATATCGTGTATCCCAATGAAGAGAATATGATTATAGTGCGTAATCAGGGAAAGAATGGAGATTTTTTCAAGAATTAAAGTTTGTCTCATGTGATTGGTGAACAATGATTCTAAGGAAAATGGTAGAAAAAAAAGTTTTTCTTATGGAATCAAAGCAACAGTATCATGAACCTAGTGAAAAGGTCGTGATTCTATTACCTAATCGTGAAAAGAATAGAGAATATTATAAGAATCCAAGTTTCTCTCATTTGGCATACAAATATTGATTTAAAAGAAATTGATGGGAAAAAAAAGCCTTTCTTGTAAAACCAAAGCATTAATATAATGTATCCCAAGGAGAATAATGTGCTTATAGTGCCCGATCAAAAAAAGAATGCAGATTCTTACAAGAACCAAGTCCGTCTCATTTGATGGTTAAACTTTGATTCAAAAGAAAGTGGTAGAAAGAAAAACTTTTCTTGCCAAACTAAAGCATCAATATTATGTAATGCAATATGGCAAATGTGCTTATAGTGCTTGTTCATAAAAACAATGAAGATTCTTGCCAGAATCTAAATTTGTCTCATTTGACGGACAAAGTTTGATTCTATGGAAAATGGCAAAAAGAAAAGCTTTTTCCTGCCAAGCCAAAGCATAAATATTGTGTATCCCAATGAGGAGAATGTGCTTATAGAGCCCGATCACAAAAGGAATGGAGATTCTTATGATAATCCAAGTTTGTGATGGATGAACTTTGATTCTAAGGAAAATGGTAGAAAGAAAAGCATTTCTTGCTAAGCCAAAGCGTTAACATCAAGTATCCTAATAAGAAAACCATGATCATAGTGCCTAATCATGAAAAGATTAGAGATTGTTATAAAGATCTAAGATTATCTCATTTGACAGATGAATTTTGACTCAAAGAAAAATGACGAAAGGAAAAGCTTTTCATGTCAAAATAAAGCATTAATATCGTGTATCCCAATGAAAAGAAAATGATTATAGTGCCTAACCATAAAAAGAATAAAGATTTCTTCAAGAATTAAAGTTTCTCTTATTTAATTAATGAACAATGATTCTAAGGAAAATAGTGAAAAAAAAAAAGAGTTTTTCTTATGGAATAAATGCATAATATCATGAACCTAATGAAAAGATCGTGATTCTATGACCTAATCATGAAAAGAATGGAGAATATTATGAGAATCCAAGTTTGTGTCACTTGGCATAAAAACTTTGATTTAAATGAAATTGGTGGGAAAAAAAGCTTTTCTTGCCAAACCAATGCATTGATATAATGTATCCCGACAAGGAGAATATGCTTATAGTGCCCGATCAAAAGAGAATGTTGATTCTTAAGGGAACCAAGATTGTCTTATTTTATGGTTGAACTTTGATTTAAAGGAAAATAATGGAAAGAAAAGCTTTTCTTGCCAAATGAAAGTGTCAATATCATCTATTCCAATGAGAAGATCATTAATACAGTGTGTAATCATGAAACAAATTGTGGTTTTTACAAGAATCCAAGTTTATCTCACTTGCTACATGAATTTTGATTTAAAAGAAAATGATGAAAAGAAAAGCTTTTCTTGCCAAACCAAAGCATCAATATCATGTATCACAATGAGGTGAATATCATTCACAAAAACAATGGAGATTCTTACAAGAATCCAAGTTTGTCTCATTTGATAGATGAACTTTAAATCTAAGGAAAATGGTGAAAAGAAAAGTTTATCTTGCTAAACCAAAGCATCAATATCGTGTATCCTAATGACAAGAATATGCATATAGAACCTAATCACAAAAAGAATGGGGATTCTTATCATAATCCAAGTTTGTGATGGATGAACTTTGATTCTAAGGAAAATGGTGGCAAGAAAAACTTTTCTTGCCAAGCCAAAGCATCAGTATCAAGTATCCTAATGAGAAAACCATGATCATAGTGCCTAATCATGAAAAGATTAGAGATTGTTGTAAGGATCCAAGTTTGTCTCATTTGAAAGATGAATTTTGATTGAAAGGAAAATGGTGGAAGAAAAAGCTTTTTCGACCAAAACAAATGGATTAATGTTGTGCATCCTAATGAAGAGAATATGATTATGGTGCCTAATCACAAAAATAAAGGAGATTTTTTCAAGAATTAAAGTTTCTTTCATTAGATTAATAAACTATCATTCTAAGGAAAATAGTGGAAAAAAAGAGTTTTTCTCGCAAAATCAAAGCAACAATATCATGAATCCTAATAAGAAGATCATGATTCTACTGCCTAATCTTGAAAAGAATGGAGAATATTGTAAGAATCTAAGTTTGTCTCACTTTGCACACAAACTTCAATTCAAAAGATATTGGTGGGAAAAAAAGCTTTTCTTGCCAAACAAAAGCATCAATATCATGTATCCCAATGAGGAGAGTGTGCTAATAGTACCAGATCACAAAAAAAATGGAGATTTTTACAAGAATCCAAGTTTGTCTTATTTGATGGTCGAGCTTTGATTCAAATGAAAATGGTGGAAAAAGAAGGTTTTCTTGCCAAATGAAAGCATCAATATCTATTCTGATGAGAAGATCGTGAATGTAGTAACATAATCATGAAATGAATGGAGGTTTTTACGAGGATCCAAGTTTGTCTTACTCGATATACGAACTTTGATTCAAAAGAAAATGGCAAAAAGAAAAACTTTTCTTGCCAAACCAAAGCATCAATATCATGTATCCCAATGAGGTAAATGTGCTTATAGTTACAAAAACAATGGAGATTCTTACTAGAATCCAAGTTTGTCTTATTTTATGGACGAACTTTAATTTTGAGGAAAATGTTGTAAAAAAAAGCTTTTCTTACTAAACTAAAGCATCAATATCGTGTATCCCAATGAGAAGAATTTGCTTATGGAGCCCGATCACAAAAAAAAAAGGGCATTCTTATGATAATCCAAGTTTATGCTAGATAAACTTTGATTCTAAGAAAAATGGTGGAAAGTGAAGCAATTCTTGCCAAACTAAAGCATCAACATCAAGTATGCTAATGAAAAAACCATGATCATAGTGCCTTATCGTGAAAAAGTTAGAGATTGTTATAAGGATCCATGTTTGTCTCATTCAACAAATGAATTTTGATTGAATGGAAAATGATGGCAGGAAAAGTTTTTCTTGCCAAAAACAGCATTAATATCGTGTATCCTAATGAAGAGAATATATTATAGTGCCTAATCATAAAAAGAATGGAGATTTTTTTAAGAATTAAAGTTTGTCTCATTTGATCAATTAACAATGATTCTAAGGAAAATAGTGGAAAGAAAAGTCTTTCTTGTGAAATCAAAGCAACAATATCATGAATCCTAATAAGAAGATCACGATTATACTACCTAATCTTGAAAAAAATTGAGAAAATTTAGAATCCAAGTTTGTCTCACTTTGTATACAAACTTTGATTTAAAAGATATTGGAGGAAAAAAATGCTTTTCTTGCCAAACAAACGCATCTATATCATGTATCCCAATTAGGAGAGTGTGCAGTTCCTGATCACAAGAACAATGGAGGTTTTTATAAGAATCCAAGTTTGTCTCATTTGATGATTGAGCTTTGATTCAAAGGAAAATGGTGGAAAAAAAAGCTTTTCTTGCCAAACGAAACCATCAATATCATCTATTCTAATGAGATGATCATGAATAGAGTGCGTAATCATGAAAGAATGAAGGTTTTTACGAGAATCCAAATTTGTCTTACTTGATATGCAAACCTTGATTCAAAAGAAAATTATAGAAAGAAAAACTTTTCTTGTCGCATTAAAACATCAATATCATGTATCCCAATGAGGTGAATGTGCTTATAGTGCATGTTCACAAAAACAATGAAGATTCTGACAAGAGTCCAAGTTTGTCTCATTTTTCATACGAATTTTGATTCCAAGGAAAATGATGAAAAGAAAGCTTTTCTTGCTAAGCTAAAGCATCAACATTGTGTATCCCAATAAGGAGAATATGCTTATAGAGCTCAATCACAAAAAGAATTGAGATTCTTATAATAATCCAAGTTTGTGATGGATGAACTTTGAATCTAAGGAAAATAGTGAAAATAAAAGCTTTTCTTGCCAAACCAAAGCATCAGTATCAAGTATCCTAATGTGAAAACCATGTTCATAGTGCCTAATCACAAAAAGATTAGAGATAGTTATAAGGATCCAAGTTTTTCTCATTTGATGGATAAATTTTGATTGAAAGGAAAATGGTGGAAGCAAAAGCTTTTCTTGACAAACCAAAGCATCAATACCAAGTACCCTAATGAGAAAACCATAATCATAGTGCCTAATCACGAAAGGATTAGAGATTGTCATAAGAATCCTAGTTTATCTCATTTGATAGATGAATTTTGATTCAAAGGAAAATGGTGAAAGGAAAAGCTTTTCTTTCTAAAACAAAGCATTAATATCATGTATCCAAATAAAGAGAATGTGATTATAGTCCCTAATCACAAAAAGAATGGAGATTTTTTCAAGAATAAAAGTTTGTCTTATTTGATTGATAAACAATGATTCTAAGGAACATAGTGGAAAGAAGAGTTTTTCCTATGGAATCAAAGAAACAGTATCATGAACCTAATGAAAAGATCATGATTCTATTGCCTAATCATGAAAAGAATGAAGATTATTATAAGAATCCAATTTTGTCTCACTTTACATACAAACTTTGATTCAAAAGATATTGGTGGGAGAAAAAAGCCTTTCTTGCCAAACAAAAGCATCAATATCATCTATCCCTATAAGGAGAATATGCTGATAGTGCCCAATCACAAAAAGAATGGATATTTTTATAAGAATCCAAGTGTGTCTCATTTAACAGTTAAACTTTGATTCAAAGGAAAATGGTGGGAAGAAAAGCTTTTCTTGCCAAACCAAAGCATTAATATCATCTATTCCATGAGAATGTCATGAATATAATGCACAATCATGAAAAGAATAGAGGATTTTACGAGAATCTAAGTTTGTCTCACTTGATATATGAACTATGATTCAAAAGAAAATGGCAGAAAGAAAAGCTTTTCTTGCCAAACTAAAGCATCAATATCATGTATCTCAAAGAGATGAATGTGCTTATAGTGCCCATTCACAAAAACAATGGAGATTTTTATGAGAATCCTAGTTTACCTTATTTGACGGGCAAACTTTGATTCTAAGAAAAATGGTGGAAAGAAAAGCTTTTCTTGCCAAACATAAACATCAATATCATGTGTCCCAATATGGAGAATGTGCTTATAGAGCCCGATCATGAAAAGAATAGAGATTCTTATGAGAATCCAAGTTTATGATAGACAAACTTTGATTCTAAGAAAAATGGTGAAAAGAAAAGCTTTTCTTGCCAAACCAAAGCATCAATATCAGGTATCCCAATGGGAAAATTATATTTATTATGCCTAATCACAAAAAAATTGAGGATTATTATAAGAATCCAAATTTGTCTAATTTG
The DNA here is from genome assembly GCA_038382025.1 of Adansonia gregorii. Taxonomy (NCBI): domain Eukaryota; kingdom Viridiplantae; phylum Streptophyta; class Magnoliopsida; order Malvales; family Malvaceae; genus Adansonia; species Adansonia gregorii. Next base: position 27,565 of record JBBYHO010058771.1, read on the forward strand.
ACAAACGAACTTTAATTCAAAGGAAAATGGTGAAAGAAAAAGCTTTTCTTGCCAAAAAAAAGCATTAATATCCTGTATCCCAATGAGAGAATGTGATTATAATGCCTAATCAGAAAAATAATGGAGATTACTTCAAGAATCAAAGTTTGCCTTATTTAATGGATAAGCAATGATTCTAAGGAAGATGGTGGAAAGAAAAGCTTTTCTTATGGAATCAAAGCAACAACATCATGAACCTAATGAAAAGATCATGATTCTATTACCTAATCAAGAAAAGAGTGGAGAATATTATAAGAATCCAAGTTCGTCTCACTTGGCATACAAACTTTGATTTGAAAGAAACGAGTAGGAAAAAAAAAGCTTTTCTTGCCTAACCAAAGCATTGATAGCATGTATCCTAATGAGGAGAATATGTTTATAGTGCCCTATAAAGAAAAGAATAAAGATTTTTATGAGAGCCAAGTTTGTCTCATTTGATGGTTGAACTTTGATTTAAAGGAAAATGATGGAAAGAAAAGCTTTTCTTGCCAAATGAAAGCATCAATATCATCTATTCCAACAAGAGGATCATGAAAATAGTGTGAAATCATGAAAAAAATTATGGTTTTTACTAGAATCCAAGTTTATCTCACTTCGTATTTGAACTTTGATTCAAAAGAAAATGGCTAAAAGAAAAGCTTTTCTTGCCGGACCAAAGCGTCAATATCATGTATCCCATTAAGGTGAATGTGCTTATAGTGTTTGTTCACAAAAACAATGGAGATTCTTACGAGAATCCAAGTTTCTCTCATTTGATAAATAAACTTTGACTCTAAGGGAAATGGTTGAAAGAAAAGCTTTTCTTGCCAAACCAATGAATCATATCATGTGTTCCAATAAGAAAAATGTGCTTATAGAGCCTAATCATAAAAAGAATGGAGATTCTTATGATATCAAAGTTTATGATGGATGAACCTTGATTCTAAGGAAAACGATGGAAAGAAATGCTTTTCTTGCCAAACCAAAGCATCAGTATCAAGCATCCTAATATGAAAACCATGACCATAGTGCCTAATCACGAAAAGATTAGTTATTATTGTAAGGATCCAAGTTTTTCTCATTTGATAGATGAATTTTGATTCAAAGGAAAATGGTGGAAGAAAAACCTTTTATTTCTAAAACAAAGCATTAATATCATGTATCCTAATAAGGAGAATATGTTATAGTGCCTAATCACAAAAATAATGGAAATGACTTCAAGAATCAAAGCTTGCCTTATTTGATGGATAAGCAATGATTCTTAGGAAAATGATGGAAAAAAGAGTTTTTCTTATCGAATCAACAATATCATGAACGTAATGAAAAGACTATGATACTATTTCCTAATCATGAAAAGAACAAAGAATATTATAAGAATCCACATTTGTCTCACTTGTCAAAGAAACTTTGATAAAAGAAACTGGTGGGAAAAATGCTTTTCTTGCCAAACCTAAGTATTGATATCATGTATCCTAATAAGGAGAATATGCTTATAGTACCCAATCAAAAAAAGAATGAAGACTCTTACGAGAGTCAAGTTTGTATCCTTTGACGATTGAACTTTGATTCAAAGGAAAATAATGGAAACAAAAGCTTTTCTTGCTAAATGAAAGCATCAATATCATGTATCCCCATGAGAAGATCATGAATATAGCACATAATCATGAAAAGAATTTGGTTTTTATGAGAATCCAAGGTTATCTCACTTGATATACAAACTTTGATTCAAAAGAAAATAAGGGGAAGAAAAGCTTTTCTTGCCAAACCAAAGTAACAATATCATGTATCCCAATGAGGTGAATGTCCTTATAGTACTCTGTCACAAAAATGACAAAAATTCTTACAAGAATCCAGGTTTGTCTTATTTGATAGACAAACGTTGATTCTAAGGCAAATGGTGGGGAAAAAGGTTTTCTTGCTGAACCAAAGCATCAATAGCATTTATCCCAATAAGAAGACTGTGCTTTTAGAGCTCGATCACAAAAAATAAAGATTCTTGTGACAATCCAAGTTTTTTATGGATAAATTTTAATTCTAAGGAAAATGGTGGAAAGAAAAGCTTTTCTTGCCAAACCAAAGGATCAGCATCATGTATCCCAATAAAAAAATTATGATCATTATGCCTAATCATGAAAAGATTGGGGATTATTATAAGAATCCAAGTTTGTCTCATTTGGCAAAAGAACTTTGATTTAAAGGAAAATGGTGGAAAAAAAAGCTTTTCTTGCCAAAATAATGCATTAATATCATGTATCCCAATGATTAGAATGTGATTATAGTGCCTAATCAAAAAAATAATAGAGATTACTTTAAGAATCAAAGTTTGCCTTATTTGATGGATGAGCAATGATTTTAAGGAAAATGGTGGAATGAAGAGTTTTTCTTATGGAATCAAAGCAATAATATCATGAACCTAATGAAAGGATCATGATTTTATTTCTTAATCATGAAAAAAATGGAGAATATTGTAAGAATCTATGTTTGTCTCACTTGGCATGCAAAATTTGATTTAAAAGAAATTGGCAACAAAAAAAAGCATTTTTCATCAAACCAAAGCATTGATATCGTGTATCCAATAAAGAGAATGTGCTTGTAGTACCCGATCAAAAAAAGAATGCACATTCTTAAGAGATTCAAGTTTGACTCATTTGATGGTTGAACTTTGATTCAAAGGAAAATAATGAAAAAAAAAGCTTTTCTTGCCAAATGAAAACATCAATATCATCTATTCCAATGAGAAGATCACGAATATAGCATGTAATCATTAAAAGAATTATGGCTTTTACGAGAATCCAGGTTTATCTCACTTGATATATGAACTTTGATTCAAAAGATAATGGTGGAAAGAAAAGCTTTTCTTACCAAACCAAAGTATCAATATCATGCATCTCCATGAGGTGAATGTGCTTATAATGCCTATTAACAAAAACAATAAAGATTCTTACTAGAATTCAAGTTTGTCTTATTTGACAAATGAACTTTGATTATGAGGAAAATGGTGGAAAGAAAAGCTTTTCTTGCTAAACCAGAGCTTCAGTGTCATGTATCCTAAAAAGAAGATTGTGCTTATAAAACCCGATCACAAAAAGAATAGAGATTCTTGTGAGAATTCAAGTTTATGATGGACGAACTTTGATTCTAAGGAAAATGGTGGAAAGAAAAGCTTTTCTTACTAAACCAAAGCATTTGTATCAGGTATCCCATTGAGAAAATTATGATCATTGTGCCTAATCACGAAAAGATTAAGGATTTTTATAAGAATCCAAGTTTGTCTCATTTGACAAACAAACTTTGACTCAAAGGAAAATGGTGGAAGAAAAAGCTTTTCTTGCAAAAAAAAGCATAAATTTCATGTATCCGAACGAGGAGAATGTGATTATAGTGCCCAATCATAAAAATAATGGAGATTACTTTAAGAATCAAAGTTTTACTTTTTTGATGGATGAGCAATGATTCTAAGGAAAATGGTGGAAAAGAGTTTTCCTTGTGGAATCAAAGCAACAATATCATGAACCTAATGAAAAGATCATGACTCTATTTCCTAATCATGAAAAAAATGAAGAATATTATAAGAATCCATGTTTGTCTCGCTTGGCATAGAAACTTTGATTTAAAGGAAATTGGTGGAAAAAAGCATTTATTATCAAAATGAAGCATTGATATCATGCATCCCAATTAGGAGAAAGTGCTTATAGTAGTCGATCAAAAAAAGAATACAGTTTCTTATAATTTGTCTCATTTGATGGTTGAACTTTGATTCAAAGGAAAATAGTAGAAAGAAAAGCTTTTCTTACCAAATGAAAGCACCAATATCATTTATTCCAATAAGAAGATCAGGAATATAGTACGTAATCATGAAAAGAACTATGATTTTTACGAGAATCCCAATTTATCTCACTTGATATATGAACATTGATTCAAAAGAAAATAATGGAAAGCAAAACTTTTCTTACCAAACCAAAGCATCAATATCATGTATCTTAATGAGGTGAATGTGCTTATAGTGATCGTTCATAAAAACAATGAAGATTATTACAAGAATCCAAGTTTATCTTATTTGACTAACAAACTTTGATTATAAGGAAAATGGTTGAAAGAGAAGCTTTTCTTGCCAAACCAAAGCAACATTATCATGTATACTAATAAAAAGACTGTGCTTACACAGCTTGATCACAAAAAGAGTGAAGATTCTTGTAAGAATCCAAGTTTGTGATGGATGAAATTTGATTCTAAGGAAAATGGTGTAAATAAAAGCTTTTCTTGCCAAACCAAAGCATTAGTATTAGATATCCCAATGAGAAAATTATGATCGTTGTGCCAAATCATGAAAAGATTAGGGATTATTATAAGAATCCATGTTTGTCTCATTAGACAAATAAACTTTGATTCAAAGGAAAATAGTGGAAGAAAAAGGTTTTTCTTGCCAAAACAATGCATTAATATCATGTATCCTAATGAGGAGAATGTGATTATAATGCCTAATCACAAAACTAACGGAGATTACTTCAAGAATCAAAGTTTGCCTTATTTGATCAATGAACAATAATTGTAAGAAACATGGTGGAAAGAAGAGCTTTTCTTGTGGAATCAAAGCAACAATATCATGAACCTAAGGAAAAGATCGTGATTCTATTTCCTAATCATGAAAAGAATCGAGAATATTATAAGAATCAAAGTTTGTCTCATTTGGCATACAAACTTTGATTTGAAAAAAATTAGCGAGAAAAAAAGCATTTCTTGCCAAACCAAAGCATTGATATCATAAATCCCAATGAGGAGAATGTATTTACAATACCTGATCAAAAAAGGAATGCAGATTCTTATGAGAGCCAAGTTTGTCTCATTTGATGGTTGAACTTTGATACAAAGGAAAATGATGGAAAGAAAAGCTTTTCTTACCAAATGAAAGCATCAATATCACCTATTCCAATGAGAAAATCATGAATATAGTGCATAATCATGAAAGGAATTGTGGTTTTTATAAGAATCCAAGTTTATCTCACTTGATATACAAGCTTTGATTTAAAAGAAAATGACAAAAAGAAAAGCTTCTCTTGCCAAACTAAAGCATCAATATCATGTATCTCAATGAGGTGAATGTGCTTATAGTGCTTATTCATAAAAACAATAGAGATTCTTACGAGAATCTAAGTTTGTCTTATTTGATGAATGAACTTTGATTCTAAGGAAAATGATGGAAAAAAAAGATTTTTTTTGCCAAACCAAAGCATCAATATCGTGTGCCCTAATAAGGAGATTGTGCTTATAGAGCCTGATTATAAAAAGAATAAAGATTCTTAGGGGAATCCAAGTTTGTGATGGACAAACTTTGATTATAGAGCCTGATCACAATAAGGAGATTGTGCTTATAAAGCTTGATCACAATAAGGAGACTGCACTTATAGAGCCCGATCACAAAAAAAATAGAGATTCTTATGAGAATCCAAGTTTGTGATGTACGAACTTTAATTCTAAGGAAAATGGTGGAAAGAAAAGCTTGTCTTGCCAAACCAAAGCATCAGTATCAGGCATCCCAATGAGATAATTATGATCATTATGCCTAATCATGAAAAGATTAAGGATTATTATAAGAATCTAAGTTTATCTCATTTCATAAATGAACTTTAACTCAAAGGAAAATGGTGGAAGAAAAAGCTTTTCTCGCCAATACAAAGCATTAATATCGTGCATCCCAATGAGAAAAATGTGATTATAATGCCCAATCACAAAAATAATAGAGATTACTTCAAGAATTAAAGTTTACCATATTTGATGGATAACCAATAACTTTAGGGAAAATGGTGGAAAAAAGAGTTTTTCTTATGGAATCAAAGCAAGAATATCGTGAACCTAATGAAAAGATCGCGATTCTATTTCTAATCATGAAAAGAATGGAGAATATTATAAGAAACCAAGCTTGTCTCAATTGGCATACAAACTTTGGTTTAAAAGAAATTGGAGGGAAAAACAGCTTTTCTTGCCAAATGAAAGCATTGATATCATATATCCTGATTAGGGGAATATGATTAAAGTACCTGAGCAAAAAAAGAATGCAGATTCTTACGAGAGCCAAGTTTGTCCCATTTGATTGTTGAACTTTGATTTAAAGGAAAATGATGGAAAGAAAGCTTTTCTTGCCAAATGAAAGCATCAATATCATCTATTCTAATGAGAAGATCATGAATATAGTGTGTAATCATGAAAAGAATTATAGTTTTTAGGAGAATCCAATTTATCTCACTTGATATATGAACTATGATTAAAAAGACGAAGGAAAGGAAAGCTTTTCTTGCTAAACCAAATCTTCAATATCAAGTATCTCAATGAGGTGAATATGCTTATAGTGCCCGTTCATAAAAAACAGTGGAGATTCTTACGAGAATCCAAGTTTACCTTATTTGAATAACGAACTTTGATTCTAAGAAAAATGGTGGAAAGAAAAGCTTTTCATCCTAAACCAAAGCATCAATTGTGTATCCCAATAAGGAGACTGTGCTTATAGACCCCGATCAAAAAAAGAATAAAGATTATTGTGAGAATCCAAGTTTATGATGGACGAAATTTGATTCTATTGAAAATGGTAGAAATAAAAGCTTTTCTTGCTAAACCAAAGCATCAGTATCAGGTATCCCAATGAGAAAATTATGATCATAATGCCTAATTACGAAAAGATTCGAGATTGTTATAAGAATCCAAGTTTGTCTTATTTGACAAACAAATTTTGACTTAAAGGAAAATGGTGGAAGGAAAAGCTTTTCTTGCCAAATCGAAGCATCAATATCGTGTATCCTAGTAAGAAGAATGCACTTATAGAGCCTGATCACAAAAAAAATAAAGATTCTTGTAAGAATCCAAGTTTGTGATTAACGAACTTTGATTCTACGAAAAATGGTGGAGAGAAGAGCTTTTCTTGCCAAACCAAAGCATTAGTATTAGGCATCCCAATGAGAAAATTATGATCATTGTGCATAATCTTGAAAAAATTAGGGATTATCATAAGCATCCAAGTTTGTTTCATTTAACAAACAAACTTTGACTCAAAGGAAAATAGTGGAATAAAATGATTTTCTCGCCAATATAAAGCATTAATATCGTGTATCCCAACAAGGAAAATGTGATTATAGTGCCCAATCACAAAAATAATGAAGATTACTTCAAGAATCAAAGTTTGCCATATTTAATGGATGAGCAATAACTCTAAGGAAAATGGTGGAAAGAAGAGTTTTTCTTATAGAATCAAGACAAGAATATCATGAACTTAATGAAAAGATCTTAGTTCTATTTCCTAATCATGAAAAGAATAGAGAATATTATAAGAATCCAAGCTTCTCTTACTTGGCATGTTAACTTTGGTTTAAAAGAAATTGGTGGGAAAAAAAGGTTTCATGCTAAACTCAAGCATTGATATCATATATCATATATCCCAATGAGGAGAATATACTTATAGTACTCGATCAAAAAAAGAATACAGATTCTTATGAAAGCCATGTTTGTCTTATTTGATTATTGAACTTTGATTTAAGGAAAATAATGGAAAGAAAGCTTTTCTTGCCAAATGAAAGCATCAATATCATCTATTCTAATGAGAAAATCATGAATATAGTGCGTAATCATGAAAAGAATTATGGTTTTTGTGAGAATCCAGGTTTAGCTCACTTGATATATGAACTTTGATTAAAAAAATGAAAAAAAAAGTTTTTCTTGCCAAATCAAAGCATCAAATATCATTTATCTCAATAAGGTGAATGTGCTTATAGTGCTCGTTCATAAAAACAATGGAGATTTTTATGAGAATCCAAGTTTGTCTTGTTTGACGAGTGAACTTTTGATTCTAAACAGAATGGTGAAAAGAAAAGCTTTTCTTGTAAAACCAAAGCAACAATATCATGTGTCCTAATAAGAAGACTATGCTTATAGAGCCCGATCACAAAATGAATAAAGATTTCTGTGAGGATACAAGTTTGTGATGGACGAAATTTGTTTGTAAGGAAAATAATGGAAAGAAAAGCTTTTCTTGCCAAACCAAAGCATCAGTAGTACGTATCCCAATGAGAAAATTATGATCACGTTGCCTAATCATGTAAAGATTCAAGATTGTTATAAGAATCTAAGTTTGTCTTATTTTGACAAATGAACTTTGACTCAAAGGAAAATAGTGGAAAAACAAAGCTTTTCTTGCCAAAACAAAGCATTAATATCATGTATCCTAATAAGCAAGAATGTGATTACAGTGCCTAATCACAAAAATAATAGAGATTACTTCAAGAATCAAAGTTTGCCTTATTTGATGGATGTGCAATGATTCTAAGGAAAATAGTGGAAAGAAGAGTTTTTTATATGGAATCAAAGCAAGAATATCATAAATCTAATGAAAAGAATCGAGAATATTATAAGAATCTAAGTTTGTGTCATTTGGTATACAAACTTTCATTTAAAAAAATGGTGGGAAACAAAGCTTTTCCTACCAAACCAAAGCATTGATAGTATGCATCCTAAAAAGAGAACATACTTATAGTACCCGATAAAGAAAAGAATGCAAATTCTTATGAGAACCAAGTTTATCTAATTTGATAGTTGAACTTTGATTCAAAGGAAAATGATGGAAAAAAAAGCTTTTCCTGCCAAATGAAAGCATCAATATCATCTATTCTAATGAGAAGATCATGAATATAGTGTGTAATCATGAAAAGAATTATGGTGGTTCCAAGAATCCAAGTTTATCTCACTTGATATAAGAACTTTGATTAAAAAGAAAATGATAGAAGGAAATGCTTTTCTTGCCAAACCAAAGCATCAATATCATGTATCCTAATGAGGTGAATGTGCTTATAGTGCCCATTCACAAAAACAATGGAGGTTCATGAGAACCCAAGTTTGTTCAAGACAATGGCCTATAGAAATATTGAAAGAGATATAGGCCTTGTTTAAAACTTTCAAGAACGCATTTCTATAAGCTTCTAAGTTCAACAAAAGTGACAGCATGGATATTTAGGTAGGTTGTTTATTTAGCTGATACACGATATTGTATTCACTGTGCTTGATGAACTTAAGAAACTTCATTGCTTTTTTTTCACTTATCGGGTCTTTGGTAACTTTTGAATCTGACCTTTAGTTATAGACTTAAGTGTTTAAAGATTCTGGCTAGTATCTTCTTGCTAACCTCCATCTTTTAAAGCTAGTGGCGAATAACATCTACCACTCTGAGTCAAGTGGCTTACCCTAAAATATCAATCCTTGATAATTAAGGTTTTACTCTCATAGTTTCAAGGAACAGCCTTGTTATCTTTGTAGGGGAATGGAGATGGTAGTTAAATGACCATCCTTAGTGTAGATAGGGCAGGAGCGACTTGAGGACACAGTCGAATATAATATAAGATCAATGGTCTTCCGATGCCATATGAGGGATTATTCCTATCCCTTTTTGTGGCATTGACAGATAAAAGTGCATCTATAGGTTGAATAGTCAAAGTTTGCTTCTTATCATGAAATTCGATGCTGCTTTCCTTTATCATTCTTTAAACCATGGCATAAAATTCTTTACGCATCTGAAGGGTATGGCTATGTACTATATAGAAATCGCAAAAGTTGCCAACTTTTTCTTTTTTTTCTCGACCCTATTAACTAATTTGGCTTTTGCCAAAATCTGCCAAACTGTGCTCATTGGCCTTCTTAGCTTTTCCATATTTTTCATGATCGTAATCTTGCTTAACAATGAACCTTTCTAGTTTCGCGGCTGCACAGGTTTGAGATGAACTGGCTACCTTGTTGAACCTCGCTGTCATGTTGTTTCGACTTTTCCTTTCTTTTTACCCCTACTTGATTCTCTTTTCAAAGTCTTATCCATCATCCCATAAATTATGACTATGTTCACAAAGCTTTTAAGAGTTTTTTTCTTGCCACTTCTTCATAGTACGATGACTGTAGTGTGCCAATGAACCTGACGATCATTTCCTTCTCCATCAATAGCGATTGAATTTGGGTGGCCTTTTCAATCCACCTAGAGGATAATACCTAAAGCTTTTATTTGGCCACCTTTCTATACTTATAATAAAAAGGCAAATCAGGACACCATCATCATTTGCTTTCTCCCTTTCGATGATGTTAATGGATGGATAAGTCGGTTCATGATATTCTTTATAGAATTTTATCTCGGATCGGTCCATCATTCCTTGGACCATTTTTAGGAATGATGAACATTGCTGTAAAAATCATACTTTTGAGCACAGTAGCAACAAGAGGACTCCATCAATTCCTCTCTTGGGCTCACTATCCCAACTTCCCTAAATGCTTCCACACTCTACTCATTGGCATCTTGACCTTTTTGACATCTCTTTTGATCCAACAGCCTTTCCTATTAATCATGGCATTTACCTTCAGTTTACCATGATTAGGGAGCATGTTAGCCCCAATATTTAGTTTGGGCCCTTACTCTATTTTGATTACACCTCTTTTCAGTAGGCCCTGCACCTTACTCTTAAATAAGTTACAGTTCTTAATTGAGTGTCCCTATGCTCTAGCATGGTATTCATAGTAAACATTCTTATCATACCAGTTAAGGTATGGTGGAGATTTTGAGTCTCAGAACACTAGGGTGACCAACTGGCTAGCTAATAAACAATTGTTTATCTCTTTAAATGAGTATGGTAAATGGTCAAAATGTTTTTTTTTAAGCTGCTTAATGATTGCTTTAGGCTCTGGCACTATTTGTGCTGTAAAGTTGCATGTTTAGAGGACTATTTTGAATAGCATTTCGTATGAGGGCGACTGTTGGAGTAATCCTAGCAGAATGAATTGCTAGTGTCATTTGGTAAAGGCTAAAACTCAAATACAACATATTTGGGGCATATACCTCTTGAGTTGAGCATGGATTTTTAGGAAACTTTGTGGTGCTGTGACTGACAGCGTTTACTTTTTGTCCTTTCCTTGTTGGTTTCTTAATTGACCTGGATAATTCTCCTATAGATATTTTTCTACTTTTGATGGCATTATCAATCATCTCCCCTGATATGACCATATCAGCAAAATTCTTCGTGGCATTTCCTACCAACTTCTTGTAAGAGCTTTTAAAGTACCAATGAACATAACTGTTATTTCTTTTTCAGTTAATGGAGGTTGAACTTGAGCTGCCTCCTTCCTTCATCTTTGGGCTTACTGCTTAAAACTTTTAGAGGCTTTCTTCTCTATTTCATGAAGGAGAGGTGATTTGGGGCCTAGTCAAATACGTGCTTATATTGGTTAAGGAATACATGAGCTAGATCTATCCATGTTTGAATTCTTATAGGGTCTAGCTCTATTTACCATTAAAGAACTACCCCAGTTAAACTATCCTCGAAGTAGTGGATTAGCAATTTTTTATTTTCCTCATACCCGATCATCTTGCGATAATACATTTAAAGGTGAACGATAGGATATGTGGTCCTATTATATTTTTCAAACTATAACACCTTGAATTTATGTGGAATGATGAGACTAGAGACCAGTCCCAGAGCCTTCATGTTTATAATTCCAAATTTATCACTTTTCTCGATAACTCGAAGATGTTTCTTTAAAGATTGGTATTTGTTTAAGTCTTCATCATTTTTTAGAGACCTTTTTACCTTTTCTTGTTCTGCTTGTTCATCAAGATCTGGTATTATAGGTATAGCAAGCGAAGAACCTTGAACTAAATGTGGAGTTGTTGCAGGATTGACATAAATGAATGGTTGAGTTGACGGAATTCTTGCTGCTAGAGGATGCTATTCATGCAAAGCTACTTCAAGCAGATTGGTAGCCTTGGTATCACTATTTAGATTACTTTTGGGGTTGGCCATTTTTTGCTAATGTCAATAGTGCACGTTTATCCTTTATCCTTTAAAGCTCCAGACAATAGTTTTGCCAATTTCGCCCGTTGAGATTGAAGTTCTTCATTCCTATGGGCTGATTGTTTTTGAGATTCTCTATACATGAGTTCTAGTCGCTTAATATGGGATTGATGATCATTCTCTATGGCTTTATGATGGGTACGAGTTTGTAGCAATGGCAAGCTGAAGATTTCATGTTTGGAGACACCTTCACTTTAGATTATTGACAGATTAGACCTTTAGAATGTGTCATGACATGACATGAAGATGGATATGAATCCATGAAGCAGAAAAAGAATTATGTTATCAATGCAAAGCAGGAAAAGAATAATTGTTATTGATGCAAATACAAGAGGGATAATTGGATTAGGAAATAACTCCACTCATAATGTCTTTCATTGAAACAACTAAAGTCTTGAATACATATAATTACATTCAGAAATGTCTAGCATGATTAAATTGTTTAATCACAATTCTAAAAAATACAGCAGTTCTTGTTCATGAGCTCTGGTAGGTAAGATGATTCATATTAGAGATCGAGCCATGTCCATCATATATTCAACCTCCAACTAAACTACCTAAATTTGTTTAGTGAGATGGCGATGATGAGTCTAATAATTTTGGCATGCTTGATCAACTATTGGTTGCCATTCTTACTCCCGCTGTTCTAAAGCCTGTACTAATTCATCCACCTAGTTTTGGCGAGCTTGCAAGAACTGCTCTAAGCTTTGAACCCTGACTGTTAACATCTCGTTCTTAACCTATTTACTCTCAAATCTTAAACTCAAGCCTCTAACCATACATTTCTCCTTTGATAAGTTGATGCGAGGATTCGAGCTCTAACAAGCTTCTCTTTACTGTCTTCAACCACTTCTTTTCTTTATTGTAGTTCTTTTCTGAAGGTGGCAATTTTTGTTCTCCACTCAATTGAAGACTTGTTTCGATGTTATGATTTGTTTGCTTTGCTGATGGCCATATAGTCTTTCCTTAGACTCTCAAGATCTTCTTTGAGATGATTGTTCTCCTTATCAACTTGTTTACCTCACATTCTCATAGATAAACATCCATCTTCATTTGACTTTTTTTCTCCTTTAGGTGGGCAATTTCCTTGGTAAGAGTTGTCTTTTCTTGTTTGAGTTCCTGTCTAGGCAATTTGATTTTAGAAAGGAATTCTTCATCTACAGATACAACAATAGACAAAGGCAAGGCATCATTGATGTGAAGTATCTTCCATTCATTATACCTTACAGTAACACTACCCCTTCTATAGTGTCTTTCCATGTAATGACTTTCTCTCCAAGCCTAGAAGACTAACTAAATTTTTTACTTATAATCGGCCTGCCATATTTAAGGTCTCATGCCTCTAGGTCTTGATCAAAAGGGACAAATTGCTAACACAAAAATTATCGAAGGACCAGAATAGGTGTGTAGCTGGTCCTTCCCTATAACCCAATGAATGGCACACAACTATAATCCCAACATCTATACATGATGGTTTGTGGCAAGAACCAAGTGGCCTTCCATGTCACTTTTATCCCCGTTGAGATTCTAAAGTTTTTGGATCCATTGTTCTTTGAACTTTTTGTGAAGTCATTCCTTATCGAGGACTTTAGAGATAGGACTGAATTCAGGGAAAAAATTGTATGGCCTTCTCTTTTTTTCTAGGCAAAGGTGGCTAACAAGCCATAGATGAAGCATAGATGAACATCCAATGAAACGTCCTGTCCTTATTTTTTTTCAAAAATTAAGGGCTCGAATGGTTTTAGCGATGATAGCAGGTGTTGGGTTAATGTTGTAACACAATTAAGAAATAAAATCTACCACCGTCACTTCGACATAACCTAGCATCTTCGAGAAAATGACTAGGCCATATATCACTAAAATGAATATATCTTGCATTTTTTGAATGAGAGCAAAATTTGCCATTACCTCTTTCAAACTAGCCCATGAACTGCACTCATCGTTTCCCTTCTTCTTGATGTGACCTTCAATCCATATCTTGAGTGCACTAAAAATTTAGGCCAATCTTTTTTTAAAATTTAGAGGGTTTAACGTCTTACAATATACTCTATCAGTCTTGGCCCTCTCGATGTTGAGCCGTAAGGTATATTCCTCTATTGTATGTGTCAAATACTCATGGTTGAAGGTAAAGCATTGATATGCATGGTTCTAAAATTGGGAAGCGGCCTGCAGCAGATTAACATCCAAATGGACCTAGAGTAAAAGGGTAATGTTCCTGTATCTCTTTATGAATGATTCCTTGGTACTATCCAAATTGGTCCATATATATTTCAAATCTTGCCATTCATTCTAATGATACCCTATTTGGATCTTTTTTTATGTTGTTGAGATATACTCGAGTTTTAGGACGTCACCATCTTCACGCTGCCGTCGTTCAGACCAGGCTCAAACTTCTTGAAAGATTTTAACTTTGAGGTGAACTATTACTCCATGACAAACACCCATTGGTAAACACTACACCATTAGGCAATTATCCCATGGCAATAATAATAATGAAATGATGCATGCATGCAAAAGAGAACAAAAAGAGATGATAAGTTAGCAGCTGTACAAAGAAATAAGCACACAAAAGAATGAAAGCAACAAAATGAAAATGACACGTAAAAGTTTGCCCCAAGAATAAATGAGGGGCGAGCATAACAATCGAACAGCATCACAGCATATCTATGCTAAGATTGACTTTACATATGGTGATACAATATGATGTAAGGACAAGCCTGAACAACAAGTGGTGACGTTCATTTGTTAATGTGTTAAGTCATCAACATGGTGACTTATTTTGGTCAAATTATGAACTTTTGGCATCTTAGGTGTGAACATTCGCTCGTCATCACCCACTTGCTAAGGAAAGGTGAGCCATAGAACATTATAGCATACCCTAAAGAAATTATCATAAAAATAACATGACAAATTTGAGTGACGATATTCACCTATCGTCGTTGGCATAATATGTTTACAAGAGTAAAGGTAAAATGTATTTCCTCGAGTAACCCTATGCTCTGGGTTATTCTATCAGTATTTGGGTATAGTTTAACATGGTTTGGCTTGTAGGGCTCACTATATGAGTCTAAGTAGACACCTATATAGGTATCTGAATCGCTCTTCCATCTAGTAATGACAACCGTGGAGCCCTGATCTTGGGTCCATCATGAGTTTGGTGGAATGTGTTCAATCTAATGGATGTATTTCCCTATGCAAATATGGAGGGTTACTTAGGAGAGACATAAGTAATTTACATCCTAGAAGGTCTTGCCATGCTTATGCACATGAAGGCGGATTACTCATTTCCTCCTAATAATTGGGATCCTAGCTTCACCATTGTGTTTGGTGGGAATCGACTACAAAATAAAAGTACACCGTGTGTGTCAAGAAGACTATCAAACCTTTTTATTTTAGTCCATGTTACCATACTTATTCAAATTAATATTTATTTGGCCACGAATAATCCCTAACAATCACAAGACAAAAACAATAGAGATTATTAGGCAAAAATAAAAGAGAATTATATCTAAATAATTCTAGAGACTAAAAAACTGAGAACCAAGTGAGAAATAGCTAGTTACAGGCCTAACTATCTTTAGTCCCTAGCAGAGTCACCAAGCTGTCAACATTCCATGCGCACAGCCTTTATGAACTTCAGACGATCCAAAAGGCCAAAGCATGCTAGACTTAAAAATATGATGATGTTTGACATGAAGGAGTGAAATAACGTCAGAAGAATCGCTCATCCGACTAGTCTTGGATGGCCACCATGAAGTGGCCATAAACTTAGAGTCGCCATCGATCATTTTAAGTTAGGCATGCCCAGATACCTATTGAAAATAATACCAAAGATTCATTGTTTTGGGTTGGGGAGTTAGTTATGTATGGGGAAGGATTAGCACCCCCACATGCCAAAAAATCGATATTATCTAACTATATCTTACTGGAATCTCAGTTTTCTCAATTCCATTTTTATCATTATTTAAATATAATTCCCTCTAATGCATGAAATTTTATAAAGATATGAGTTCAAATTATAATGAAAATTGTATCACCTATGCACCTCGAAAAGGTGAGAAACATAGGGGTTTTTAATGAAAATGATCTCGAATGGGTTTAAAAAAAAAAATCAAATATTTCATGTCTGGCACGAGAGAGATACTGGCACGAGATATTGTTTTGTGATTTTGAAAATGATCTTTAAAGCATGAATGCTTGAGGTCTTTATAAAAGGAAATGTATGAGTAAGTGGAAAACAGAACAATAAATAAATCCACACAAAATACATGAACATGAGAGACAATCAAAATGTTTCTTGTAATTATCTTCAATTATCAATGAATAACTGAGACGACAATGTTGAAACTTTGTCAGTTTAGTGGAAATTTGAGGAGAAAAAAGTTTCAATGACCCGAGGATGTCTCAGGGAAAAGTTTAAATTTTAGAAGAAATATGGAGAATAGGGTTAGAGTATCCCCAAAGGTGAAATTTGATGTCAATTTGAGGCAAAAGCACGGTTGGAGTATCCTCTCAAAGAAGTAGGGTTAGAGCATCCCTAAAAATAAAAATTTAATGTCATTTTAAGGTAAAAGTAGGGTTGGAGTGTCCTTTCAGAGTAGTAGGCCCAAAAACAAAAATTTGATGTCATTTTAAGGTAAAAGTGGGATTGGAGTATCACTTCAGATAAGTGGGATTAAAGTATCCCCAAAAATAAAAATCTTCAACGTTAAGAGGGGTAGGTCATATTCTTGAAAATAGAGAATCTTTAAAAATCAGGAGCCGAAGGTTTGGCTAAACTGTTCCTCTTTTTGTTTAGCCTTGGTCTGAGTCTAAAAGGCTTAGGTTACTAGAATGAGCCGAGTAGATCATGAGGCATTCGAATGCCTCAACAAAAATGTTTCGAAAATTAGGTTAGAAACAAAGGACAGCATCATGTCATTTCTCTTTTAAAATCTATTTTGAGCTTATCCGGAGGTCCTGAGGGGTAAACGAGGCACCGTTGGAAAGGTAACCCGATGAGGATTAATGTACAAATATTCCAAAAATCCTAGAAAATAACCTTTTAGGCGGAATTAATTTTTGAATTTCAACCTATCTCGACACTAGCAGCATGTATAAGGTAAAGGTATGAAGGATTTTGAAAAATCATTTCAGATTCATCCAAAATTGTTAAAATGCAAATAATACCTTTTTGAAAAGGGAATTTCATGAACTTCATACAAAAAAATTCAAGGGATTCAAAAATTTGTTTGATAGGCCAAAACAGCCCAAATAGTAAATTGCTCGCTAGATCTAGGGGTTCCAGACAGCAAAGATTTGAAAAATCATAACTATTTCATCCAAGATGATCTGAAGGTAAATGAGATATCGTTGGAAAGGTAATTTGAAACCCTTCAAGGGAAAAATACAACACATTTTTGATAAATCATTTTTTATTTTTTTAATAATATTTCAGTACCAAGCTACTGTGCTACCAGAACAAAATAAAGGAGGTGTTCGGTATTTTAGTTTTTCTTCGAGCTGAGCTTCGGCCATGGATGTTCAAACATCCGTAACTAAGATGAGAGATTGACATGGGCATCACAAGTTCATTCCACAAACTTGGAATAGTTTGGGATGATAAAACAACCCGTTGGCCTTGCCACTATGATGGTGGTTGGCTTAGGACTAAGGGTTCACATTTTTCAACTAAAAGACTTCATTTCATTTTTGAAAAACTAGCACTCTTATTCTCATTCTTCCATGAATCTAGAAATGAACACTTGCTTTGCCACCAAGGTTGGAAAAACAAACTTCATAAAAATCTTAAGCCCGTGTTGTTCTCCATTTATAAGAGATAGCATGAGCTTAACTTAGGGATATTTTTGAAATCGAGTTTTCTAGCATTCAAGCAAGCGTCTCAACACAAGAAAAGTACCACAAAACGATACAAAATATGGAGGACATATATACATGAGCAAATATGACATTTTTCATAGAAAAAATGATAAAAATGCATGGAGATGATAGATAGATGCATGAACATACTTAGGATGAATATGTTTAAGAAGAGTCTGCTAAAAAGGTGTTTTTATTTCATGAAGCCTATCAAGCTTGTATGAAATGCATGAGCATACTTATGTCATGTTAAGATGCATATTCTAAACGTGAGATGAAGACATGAATATAGAAGGAACATGGCAAGAAGTACGTGGACAGAGGCTGTTATGGTGATAAAAATGCAAAAGAGCGTGCTTAGTTAACCAAACAGCATGAAGTCACCAAGAAAAACATCATGATCCTAAACTACCACAACCAAAGCCATAAAAATTGCATGAGAGTCCTAAGGTGGCCAAAAAGCATAAAAAAGGTTTACTAAGATCATGTTAATGACAAAACAAAAACTACAAAGATCAAGATAAAGGGGATACACTAGAAGAAAACCTTACACTTTTTTTTTCTTGAATTAATGGCTTTAGGCTTAATTTGTTCCTTCTTTTGCTATTATTTAGGAAGAAAGGATAAAAGGAAGTAGGTTTTTGGTTGTATGGTTGATGGTGAGGCTTTTTAAGAATTAAAATATGTGGAGAGTTGGGTTCTTGAAGGTTTTCCAGTGGTGGTTTGGGGTAGCTATGGGAATAGAGGTTAGTTATGAGTGAAAGATAATGGAATAGTGCTTTTGGTGAGCTGTTGGAGCTAAAGTTGCTAGACAAATTGAGGGGATGGATAAAGTTTTTTTTAAGATTACTGAGAGTCTTTTTTTGGCTTATCCCCCTCTTTTTTTTAGCTTTTT
>JBBYHO010059088.1:0-48821 GCA_038382025.1 Adansonia gregorii
TTAACTATAAGTAAAATGGTGGAGAGAAAAGCTTTTCTTGCAAATCTAAAGCATCAATATCATGTATCCCAATGTGGCGAACATGATTGTAGTGCCCATAACGAAAAGTATAGAGATTACAATGAGTATCCAACTTAGTCTCATTTCATGGATGAACATTAATTACAAGGTAAACGGTGGAAAAAATGCTTTTCTAGCAAATTCAAAGCCTCAATATCACGCATCCCAATGGGAAGAACATGAGTGTAGTGCCCATAACGAAAAGAATGTCAAATATTATGGGTATCCAAGTTTGACTCATTTCATGGATGAACATTAATTATAAGTAAAATAGTGAAAGGAAAAGCTTTTCTTGCAAGTCTAAGGCATTAATATCGTGTATCCCAATGTGGAGACCATGATTTTAGTGCCCATAATGAAATGATTACAGATTATGATGAGTATCCAAGTTTGTCTTATTTCATCAATGAACACTAATTATAAGGAAAATGGTGGAAAGAAAGCTTTTCTTCCAAATCCAAAGCGTTGATATTGTGTATCCCAATGTGGAGAGCGTGATTATAGTGCCCATAGCAAAAAGAATGGAGATTATTATGAGTATCAAGGTTTGTCTCATTTCATAGATAAAGATTAATTATAAGTAAAATGGTGGAAAGAAAAGCTTTTCTTGTAAATCCAAAGCATCAATATCGTGCATCCTAAAGTGGGGAACATGATTGTAGTGCCCATAGCAAAAAGAACGAAGACTATTATGAGTATCCAAGTTTGACTCATTTCACGGATGAACATTAATTATAAGGAAACGATGGAAAGAAAAGCTATTCTTGCAAATCCAAAGCATCAATACTGTGCATCCCAATAGGGAGAACATGATTGTAATGCCCATAATGAAAAGAATAGAGATTGGCACGAATGCCCAAGTTTGACTCATTTCATGGATGAACTTTAATTATAAGGAAAATGGCAGAAAAAAAGGCTTTACTTGCAAATCCAAAGCATCAATATCATGTATCCTAATATGGAGAACATGATTGTAGTACCCATAAAGAAAAGAATGGAGATTATTGTGAGTATCCAAGTTTAACTCATTTCACGGATGAACATTAGTTATAAGTAAAATGGTGGAAAGAAAAGCTTTTCTTACACATCTAAAGCATCAATGTCATGTATCCCAATGTGGAGAACATGATTGTAGTGCCCATAATGAAAAGAATGGAGATTATAATGAGTATCCAAGTTTGTCTCATTTCACGGATGAACATTAATTGCAAGGCAAGTGGTGAAAAAAATGCTTATCTAGCAAATCTAGAGCCTCAATATCGTGCATCCCAATGAGGAGAACATGAGTGTAGTGCCCATGGCAAAAAGAATGTTGACTATTACAGGTATCCAAGTTTGACTCATTTCATGGATGAATATTAATTATAAGTAAAATAGTGGAAGGAAAAGCTTTTCTTGCAAATCTAAAGCATCAATATCGTTTATCCCAATTTAGAGAACATGATTTCAGTGCCCATAACGAAAAGAATAGAGATTATAATGAGTATCCAAGTTTGTCTCATTTCATGGATGAACATTAATTACAAGGAAAATGGTGGAAAGAAAAGTTTTTCTTGCAAATCCAAAGCACCGATATTGCATATCCCAATATGGAGAGCATGATTGTAGTGCCCCTAACTCAAAGAACAGAGATTATTATGAGTATCCAAGTTTGTCTCATTCATAGATTAACATTAATTATAAGTAAAATGGTGGAAAGACAAGCTTTTCTTAGAAAACCAAAGCATCAATATTGTGCATCCCAAAGTGGAGATCATGATTGTAGTGCCCATAGCAAAAAGAACAGAGATTATTATGAGTATGCAAGTTTGACACATTTCATGAATTAACATTAATTACAAGGAAATGGTGGAAATAAAAGCTTTTCTTGTAAATCCAAAGCATAAATATCATGTATCCCACAGTGGAGAAAATGATTTTCGTGCCCATAACGCAAGGAACAGAGATCATTATGAGTATCCAAGTTTAACTAATTTCATGGATGAACATTAATTATAAGTCAAATGGCAAAAAAAAAAAAGCTTTTCTTGCAAATCTAAAGCATCAATATCGTGTACCCCAATTTGGAGAGCATGATTGTGGTGCCCACAACAAAAAGAATGAAGATTGTTATGAGTATCCAAGTTTGACTCATTTCACAGATGAGCATTAATTATAAGCAAAATGGTGGAAAGAAAAGCTTTTCTTGCAAATCCAAAGCATCAATATCATGCTTCCTAAAGTGGAGAACATGATTATGGTCCCCATAGCGATAACAATGAAGATTATTACGAGTATCCAAGATTAACTCATTTCACGGATGAACATTATTTATAAGGAAAATGGCGAAAAAAAAGCTTTTCTAGCAAATTCAAAGCCTCAATATCGTGCATCCCAATAGGGAGAGTATGAGTGTGTGCCCACAGAAAAAAGAATGTCTACATTACGGGTATCCAAGTTTGACTCATTTCATGGATGACCAATAATTATAAGTAAAATGGTGGAAGGAAAAACTTTTCTTACAAATCGAAAGCATCAATATCATGTATCCAAATGTGGAGAACATGATTGTAGTGCCCATAACGAAAAGAATGGAGATTATAATGAGTATCCAAGTTTGTCTTATTTCATGGATGAACATTAGTTATAAGGAAATAGTAGAACGAAAAGCTTTTCTTGCAAATCCAAAGCATTAATATCGTGCATCCCAATGGGAAGAACATGACTGTAGTGCCCATAACAAAAAAATTAAGATCGGCACGAGTGCCTAAGCTTGACTCATTTCGTGGATGAACATTAATTATAAGGAAAATGGTTGAAAGAAAGGCTTTACTTAAAAATCCAAAGTATCAATATCGTGTATCACAATGTGGAGAACATGATTGTAGTGCCCATAAAGAAAAGAATAATGATTATTATGAGTATCCAAGTTTGACTCATTTCATGGATGAACATTAATTATAAGAAAAATCATGTAAAGAAAAGTTTTTCTTGCAAATCTAAAGCATCAATGTTTTGTATCCCAATGTGGAGAACGTGATTGTAGTGCTCATAATGAAAAGAATAGAGATTATATGAGTATCCAAGTTTGTCTCAGTTCATGGATGAATATTAATTATAAGGTAAATGGTGGAAGAAATGTTTTTCATGCAAATCCAAAGCCTAAATATCGTGTATCCCAATGTGGAAAGCATGATTGTAGTGCTTATAAAAAAAGAATGTAGATTGCAATGAGTATCCAAGTTTAACTTATTTCATGGAATAACGTTAATAAGTAAAATGGTGGAAAGAAAAACTTTTCTCGAAAATCCAAAGCATCAATATTGTGTAACCCAATATGGAGAACATGTTTGTAGTGCCCACAATAAAAAAATAGAGATTATTACGAGCATCCAAGTTTGACTTGTTTCACAGATGAACATTAATTATAAGGGAAATAATGGAAAGAGAAGCTTTTCTTACAAATCCAAAGCACCAATATTGTGTGCCCTAATGTGAAGAACATGATTGTAGTGCCCATAACTATAGATTATTACAAGTATCCAAGTTTGACACATTTCACGGATGAACATTAACTATAAGGAAAATGGTGGAAAGAAATGTTTTTCTTGCAAATCTATAGAATCAATATCGTGTATCCCAATGTGGAAAACATGATTGTAGTGCCAATAACAAAAAGAATAGAGATTATTGTGGGTGTCCAAGTTTCACTCATTTCACAGATGAACATTAATTATAAGTAAAATCATGTAATGAAAAGCTTTTACTGCAAATCTAAAGTATCAACATCGTGTATCCAATGTGGAGAACATGATTGTAGTGCCCATAAGGAAAAGAATAGAGATTATAATGAGTATCCAAGTTTGTCTCATTTGACGGTTGAACATTAATGACAAGGTAAATGGTGGAAAGAAATGCTTTTTATGCAAATCCAAGGCCCCAATATCATGTATCCCAATGTGGAAAGCATGATTGTAGCACCCATAACAAAAAGAATATAGATTATTAGAGTATCCAAATTTAACTCATTTCACAGATAAACATTAATTATAAGTAAAATGCTGGAAAGAAAAACTTTTCTTGCAAATCCAAAGCATCAATATTGTGTAACCTATTGTGGAGATCATGATTGTAGTGCCCACAACAAAAAGAATGGAGATTGTTACGAGCATCCAAGTTTGACTCATTTCACAGATGAACATTAATTATATGTACAATGGTGGAGAGAAAAACTTTTCTTGCAAATCCAAGCATCAATATCATCTAACCTTGGGTGGAGAAAATGATTGTAGTTCCCACAACAAAAAGAATGAAGATTATTACGAGCAACCAAGTTTGACTCGTTTCATTAAGAGCAACCAAGTTTGACTTATTTATTGGATGAACATTAATTATAAGGAAAATTATGGAAAGAGAAGTTGTTCTTGCAAATCCAAAGCAACAATAACGTGTATCCCAATGTGGAGAACATGATTGTAGTGCCTAGAACAAAAAGAATGTAGATTCTTAAGAGTATCCAAGTTCAACACATTTCATTGATGGACATTAATTTCAAGGAAAATGGTGGAAAGAAAGCCTTTTCTTGCAAACTCAAAGCATCAATATCATGCATCCCAATGGGGAAAACTTGACTGTGGTGCCCATAGCGAAAAGAATGGAGATTACTATGAGTATCCATGTTTGACTTATTTCACGGATGGGTATTAATTATAAGCAAAATGGTGAAAAGAAAAGCTTTTCTTGCAAATCCAAAGCATCAATATCGTGTAACCCAATGCGGAGATCATGATTGTGGTGCCCACAACAAAAAGAATAGAAAATATTACAAGCAACCAAGTTTGACTTGTTTCACGAATGAACATTAATTACAAGAAAAATGGTGGAAGGGTAAGCTTTTTTGGCAAATTCCAAGCACAATCATCGTGTACCGCAATGTGGAGAACATGATTGTAGTGCCCATAACAAAAAGAATAAAGATTGGTATGAGCAACTAAGTTTGAGTCATTTCATGGATGAACATTAATTATGAGGAAAATTATGGAATGAAAAGCTTTTCTTGCAAATCCAAAGCACAAATATTATGTATCCCAATGTGGAGAACATGGTTATAGTGCCTATAACAAAAAAAAATATAGATCCTTATGAATATCCAAGTTTGTCTCTTTTCACGGATAAGCATTAATGATAAGGAAAATGGTGGAAAGAAAAGCTTTTCTTGCAAATCAAAAGCATAAATATCGTGCATCCCAATGGGGAGAACATGACTGTAGTGCCCATAGCAAAAAGAATAGAGATTATTATGAGTATCCAAGTTTGACTCATTTCATGGATGCACATTAATTATAAGTAAAATGGTGGAAAGAAAAGCTTTTCTTGCCAATCTAAAGTATCAATATTATGTATTCTAATGTGAAGAACATGATTATGGTGCCCATAATGAAAAGAATAGAGATTATTAGGATTATCTAAGTTTGACGCATTTTGCGGATGAGCATTACTTATAAGGGAATTGTGAAAGGAAAAGCTTTTCTTGCAAATCCAAAGCATCAATATCATGTATCCCAATATGGAGAGCAAGATTGTGGTGCGCACAAAAATAATGTAGACTAGTACGAGTATCAAAGTTTGACATATTTCATGGTTGAACAATAATTATAAGTAAAATAGTGAGAAAAGCTTTCCTTGCAAGTCCAAACCATCAATATCATGTAAACCAATGTGGAGAACATGATTGTGGTTCCCACAACAAAAAGAATGTAAATTATTATGAGCAATCAAGTTTGACTCATTTTACAGATGAATATTAATTATAAGGGAAATGGTGGAAAGAGAAACTTTTCTGGCAAATCCAAAGCACCAATATCATGAATCCCAAAGTGGAGAACATGATTGTAGTGCCTATAACAAAAAGAATGTAGATTCTTATGACTATCCAAGTTTGACTTATTTCATAGACGAACATTAATTACAAGGAAGATGGTGGAAAGAAAAGCTTTTCTTGCAAACCCAAAGCACCAATATCGTGTCTCGCAATGTGGAGAACATGATTATAGTGCCCATAATGAAATGAATGGAGATTAGTATGAGTATCAAAGTTTGACTTATTTCACAGATAAGCATTAATTATAAGTAAAATGGCGGAAAGAAAAGCTTTTCTTGTATCCCAAAGTGGAAAACGTGATTCTAGTGCCTATAATGAAATGAATGAAGATTATAAGGAGTATCGAAGTTTCACTCATTTCATGGATAAGGTTGATTATAAGGAAAACGATGAAAAGAAAAGCTTTTCTTACAAATCCAGAGTACTAATATCATGTATTTGGGCGTGGAGAGCATAATTACAGCACCCATGACAAAAAGAATGTAGATTATTATGAGCACCCAAGTTTAACTAATTCCATGGATGAACATTAATTATAAGTAAAATGGTAGAAAAAAAAGCTTTTCTTGCAAATCTAAAGCATCAATATCGTGTAACCCAATGTGCAGAACATGTTCCCATAACAAAAAGAATGGAGAATATTACAAGAAACCATGTTTGACTCATTTCAGGGATGAATATTATTTACAAGGAAAATGGTGGGAAGAAAAGCTTTTCTTGCAAATTCAAAGCACCAATAACGTGTATCTCAATGTGGAGAACATAATTATAGTGCCCATAACAGAAAGAATAGAGATTGGTATGAATGCCCAAGTTTGACTCATTTCACGAATGAACATTAATTATAAGGAAAATGGCAGAAAAAAAGGCTTTTCTTGCAAATCCATTGTATTGATATCATGTATCCAAGCTTGACAACATGATTATAGTGCCCCATAACGAAAAGAATGGAGAATAAAATGAGTATCCAAGTTTGTCTCATTTCATGGATGAACATTAATTATAAAGTAAATGGTGGAAAGAAATGCTTTTCATGCAAATCTAAAGCATCAATATCGTGTATCCCAATATGGAAAGCATAATTGTAGTGCCCATAACAAAAAGAATGTAGATTATTACAACCACCCAAGTTTAACTCATATCACGGAAGAATATTAATTATAAGTAAAATGGTGGAAAGAAAAGCTTTTCTTGCAAATCCAATGCATAAATATCATGTAACCCAATATGGAGAACATGATTGCGGGTCCCACAATAGAAAGAATGCAAATTATTACGAGCAACCAAGTTTGACTCATTTTACAGATGAATATTAATTATAAGAAAATGGTGGAAAGAGAAACATTTTTGGCAAATCTAAAGCACCAATATCGTGCATCCTAATGTGGAGAACATGATTGTAGTGCCCATAACAAAAAGAATATAGATTTTTACGACTATCCAAGTTTGAATCATTTCACAGATGAACATTAATTACAAGGAAGATGGTGGAAAGAAAAGCTTTTCTTGCAAACCCAAAGCATCAATATCATGCATCCCAATGGGGAAAACATAACTGTAGTGCCCATAGGGAAAAGAATGGAGGTTATTATGAGTATCTAGGTTAGACTCATTTCACAGATGAATATTGGCTATGAGTAAAATGGTGGAATGCAAAGCTTTTCTTGCAAATCTAAAGCATCAATATCGTGTATGCCAATGTGGAGAACATGATTGCAGTGCCCATAATGAAAAGAGTGGAGATTTTTAAGAGCATCCAAGTTTGGCTCATTTTATGAATGAGCATTAATTATAAGGAAAATGGTGGAAATAAAAGGTTTTCTGGTAAATTGAATGCATCAATATCGTTTATCCCAATGTGGATAGATTGATTGAAGTGCCCATAATGAAAAGAATTGAGATTAGTACGAGTACTCAAGTCTGACTCATTCCACAGATGAACATTAATTATAAGTAAAATGGTGAAAAAAAAAGCTTTTCTTACAAATCTAAAGCATCAATATCGTGTATCCTAAAGTGGAGAACATGATTGAAGTGCCCATAGCAAAAAGAATAGAGATTATTTTGAGTATTCAAGTTTGGCTTATTTCATGGATGGCCATTAATTATAAGGAAAATGGTGAAAAGAAAAGCTTTTCTTGCAAATACAAGCATCAATATCATGTAACCCAATATGGAGAACATGATGTAGTTCCCATAACAAAAAGAATGGAGATTATTACGAGTAACCAAGTTTGACTCATTTCACGGATGAATATTAATTATAAGGAAAATGATGGAAATAGAAGCCTTTCTTGCAAATCGAAAGCACTAGTATCATGTATCCCAATATGGA
Source organism: Adansonia gregorii (assembly GCA_038382025.1). Classification (NCBI taxonomy): domain Eukaryota; kingdom Viridiplantae; phylum Streptophyta; class Magnoliopsida; order Malvales; family Malvaceae; genus Adansonia; species Adansonia gregorii. The sequence goes on from JBBYHO010059088.1 coordinate 8,256, forward strand.
GAACATGATTATAGTGCCCATAACAAAAAGAATGTAGATTATTACAAGTAACCAAGTTTGACACATTTCACAGATGAAAATTAATTATAGGGAAAATGGTGGAAAGAAAAGCTTTTCATGCAAACCCAAAACATCAATATCGTGCATCCCAATGGGGAGAACATGGCTGTAGTGCCCATAACAAAAAGAATGCAAATTCTTACGAGTATCCAGGTTTAACTTATTTCATAGATGAAAATTAATTATAAGGAAGATGGTGGAAAGAAAAGCTTTTCCTCCAAGCCCAAAGCACCAATATATGCATCATAATCTGGAAAACATAATTATAGTGACCATAACAAAAAGAATGTAGATTCTTATGACTATCCCAGTTTGACTCATTTCAGAGATAAACATTAATTATAAGGAAAATGGTGGAAAGAATAGCTTTTCTTGCAAACCTAAAGCATCAATATCATGCATCCCAATGGGGAAAATGTGACTGTAGTGCCCATCGCAAAAAGAATAGAGATTATTATGAGTATCCAAGTTTGACTTATTTCACAAATAAACATTGATTATAAGTAAATTGCTAGAAAGAAAAGCTTTTCCTACAAATCGAAAGCATCAATATCGTGCATCCCAATGGGCAGAACATGACTGTAATGCCCATAGCGAAAAGAATGGAGATTATTATGAGTATCTAGGTTTGACACATTTCATAGATAAACTTTGATTATAAGTAAATTAGCGGAAAGAAAAGCTTTTATTGCAAATCCAAAGCAACAATATCGTATAACCTAATATGGAGAACATGATTATGGTTCTCATAACAAAAAGAATAGAGATTATTATGACCAACCAAGTTTGACTCATTTCACGAATGAATATCAATTATAAGGAAAATGATGGAAAGAAAAGCCTTTCTTGCAAATCCAAAGCACCAGTATCATGTATTCCAATGTGGAGAACATGATTATAGTGCCCAAAACAAAAAAAATGTAGATTATTGCAAGTAACCAAGTTTGACACATTTCACGGATGAACATTAAATATAAGGAAAATGGTGGGAAGAAAAGCTTTTCTTGCAAACCCAAAGCATCAATATCGTGCATCCCAATGGGGAGAACATGACTGTAGTGCCCATAACAAAAAAAATGCAAATTCTTATGAGTATCCAAGTTTGACTCATTTCACATATGAACATTAATTATAAGAAAGATGGGAGAGAGAACAGCTTTTTCTGCAAACCCAAGGCACTAATATTGTGCATCTTAATGTGGAAAACATGATTGTAGTAACCATAATAAAAAGAATGTATATTCTTCTGACTATCTAAGTTGGACTCATTTCACAAATGAACATTAATTATAAGGAAATGGGTGGAAAGAACAGCTTTTCTTGCAAACCCAAAGCATCAATATCTTGCATCGTAATAGGGAGAACATGACTGTAGTGCCCATCATGAAAAGATTGGAGGTTATTATAAGCATCCAAGTTTGACTTATTTCATGAACGAACATTGATTATAAGTAAATTGGTGGCAAAAAAAGCTTTTCTTGCAAATCCAAAGCATCAATATCGTGCATCCCAAGAAGGAGAACATGACTGTAATGCCCATAGCGAAAGAAATAGAGATTATTATGAGCATCCAGGTTTGACTCATTTCACGAATGAACTTTGATTATAAGTAAATTGGTGGAAAGAAAAGTTTTTCTTTCCAATCCAAAGCATCAATATCGTGCATCCTAATGGGGAGAACATGACTGTAGTGCCCATAGCGAAAAGAATGGAGATTATTATGAGAATCCAAGTTTAACTCATTTCACGGATGAACATTAACTATATGGAAAATGGTAGAAAGAAAAGCTTTTCTTGCAAATCCAAAGCATCAATATTGTGTATCCTAATGTGAAGAACATAATTGTAGTGCCCATAATAAAAAGAATCCAAATTCTTACAAGTATCTAGGTTTGACTTATTCCATAAATGAACATAAATTATAAGGAAGATGGTGGAAAGGAAAGCTTTTCTTGCAAACCCAAAGCACCAATATTGTGTACCTAATCTGGAAAACATGATTGTAGTGATCATAACAAAAAGAATGTAGATTCTTATGACCATCCAAGTTTGACTCATTCCACAGATGAACATTAATTATAAGGAAGATAGTGGAAAGAAAAATTTTTCTTGCAAACCCAAAGCACCAATATCATGCATCCCAATGGGGAGAGCATGACTGTAGTGCCTATAGCGAAAAGAATAGAGATTATTATGAGTATCTAGGTTTGACTCATTTCATGGATGAACATTGATTATAAGTAAATTAATGGTAAGAAAAACTTTTCTTGCAAATCCAAAGCATTAATATCGTGCATCCCAATGGGGAGAACCTGACTGTAGTGCCCGTAGTGAAAAGAATGGAGATTATTATAAGTATCCAAGTTTGACTCATTTCACGGATAAATATTAATTATAAGTAAAATGGTGGAAAGAAAAGCTTTTCTTGCAAATCCAAAGCATCAATATCGTGCATCCTAAAGTGGAGAACATTATTGTAGTGCTCATAGCGAAAAGAATGGAGATTATTTTGAGTATCTAAGTTTGACTTATTTCACGGATGAACATTAATTATAAGGAAAATGGCAAAAAGAAAAGCTTTTCTTGCAAATTCAAAGCATCAATATCATGCATCCCAATGGGAAGAACATGACTGTAGTGCCTATAGCGAAAAGAATGGAGATTATAATGGGTATCAAAGTTTGACTCATTTCGTGGATGAAAATTAATGATAAGGTAAATGGAGGAAATAAAAGCTTTTCTTGCAAATCCAAAGCATTAATATTGCGTTTCCCAATGAGGAAAGCATGATTGTGGTGCCCATAACAAAAGGAATATAGACTATTAGGAGCATCCAACTTTAACTCATTTTACGGATGAACATTAATTATAAGCAAAATTATGGGAAGAAAAGCTTTTCTTGCAAATACAAAGCATCAGTATCGTGTAACCCAATATCGAGAACATGATTGCAGTGCCCATAATGAAAAGAATGTAGATCATTATAAGTATCCAAGTTTGGCACATTTCACGGATGAACATTAATTGTAAGGAAAATGGTGGAAAGAAAAGGTTTTCTTGCAAATCCAAAGCATCAATATCATGTATATCAATGTGGAGAGCATTATTGTAATGGCCATAACAAAAAGAATAGGGATTATTATGAGTATCCATGATTGACTTATTTCATAGATGAACATTAATTACTAGTAAAATGGCAGAAAGAAAAGCTTTTCTTGCAAATCCAAAGCATCAATATCTTGCGTCCCAATATGGAGAATGTGATTATAGTGCCCATAACAAAAAGAATGGAGACTATAATAAGAATCCAAGTTTGTCTTATTTCATAAATGAACATTAATTATAAGGAAAATGGTAGAGAAAAAAGCTTTTGTTGCAAATCTAAATCATCAATATCGTGCATCCCATGGGGAGGACATGATTGTAGTGCCTATAACGTAAAGAATGGAGAATATTACGAGTATCCAAGTTTGACTCATTTCCTAGATAAACATTAATTATAAGGTAAATGGTGGAAAGAAAGGCAAATCCAAAGCATCAATATCATGTATCCCAATGTAGAGAACATGATCGTAGTAACTATAACAAAAAGAATTGAGATTATTACGAGTATCCAAGTTTGCCTTATTTCACATAAAAACATTAATTATAAGGAAAATTATAAAAAAAAAGAGCTTTTTCAGCAAATCCAAAGCATCAATATTATGTATCCCAATGTGGAAAACTTGATTGTAGTGCACAGAACGAAAAGAATAGAGATTTTAATGAGTATCCAAGTTTGTCTCATTTTATAGATGAACATTAATATTAAGGAAAATGGTGGAAATAAAAGCTTTTCTTGTAAATCCAAGGCTTTAACATTGTGCATCCAATGCAAAGAACTTCATTGTAGTTCCCATAATGTAATGTACAGAGATTACTATGAGCATCCAAGTTTTACTCATTTCACAGATGAACAATAGTTATAAAGAAAATGGTGAAAAGAAAAGTTTTTATTGCAAGTTTAAAGCATCAACATTGTGTGTCCTAATCTGGAAAACATGATTGTAGTGCCCATAACAAAAAAAATGGTGATTAGTATGGATGCCATGAGCATTAATTATAAGGAAAATGGTGAAAAAAAAAGCTTTTATTACAAATCCAAAGCATCAATGTCATGCATCCCGATAGGGAAAACATGATTGTAGTGCTATAACAAAAAGAATGTAGATTGTCACGAGTATCTTAGTTTGACTCATTTCATAGATGAACATTAATTATGAGGAAAATAGTGGAAAGAAAAGCTTTTCTTGTAAATCCGAAGCATCATGATTGTAGTGCTAATAACAAAAAGAATGTAGATTGTCACGAGTATCTTAGTTTGACTTATTTCATAGATGAACATTAATTATGAGGAAAATGGTGGAAAGAAAAGCTTTTCTTGTAAATCCAAAGCATCAATATAGTTTATTCCAATATGGAGAACATGATTGTAGTGCCTATAATGAAAAGAATAGGGACTGTCATGAGTATCTAAGTTTGACTTATTTCATAGATAAACATTAATTATAATGAAAATGGTGGAAAAAAAAGCTTTTATTGCAAATCTAAAGCATCGATACCATGCATCCCAATGTGAAGAACATGATTGTAATGCTTGTAATGAATATTATAATGAATACCCAAGTTTATCTTATTTCACGGATGAAGATTAATTATAAGTAAAATGGTGGAAAGAAAGGCTTTACTTGCTAATCCAAAGTATCAATATCATTTATCCCATTATGGGGAACATATTATAGTGCCCTTAATGAAAAGAATGGAGATTATAATGAGTATCCAAGTTTGTCTCAGTTCACGGATGAACACTATTTATAAGGAAAATGGTGAAAGAAAATTTTTTCTTGCAAATCCAAAGCATCAATATCGTGCATCCCAAAAGGAAAAAATGATTGTAGCGCCCATAACAAAAATAATGTGATTATTCTGAGTATCCGAATTTGACTCATTTCACTGATGAACATTAATTATAAGGAAAATGATGGAAAGAAAGGCTTTTCCTGCAAATCCAAAGCATCAATATCATGTATCTCAGTATGGAGTACATAATTATAGTGCCCATAATGAAAAAAATGGTGATTAGTATGGGTACTCAAGTTTGACTCTTTTGACATATTAACATTAATTATAAGGAAAATGGTGGGAAAAAAAGCTTTTGTTGCAAATCTAAAGCATCAATGTCATGCATCCCAATGGGGTGAACATGATTACAATGCTAAAAACAAAAAATTGTAGATTGTTATGAGTATCCTAGTTTGACTTATTTTACAAGTAAACATTAATTATAAGAAAAATGCTGAAAAAAAAAAACTTTTCTTGCAAATCCAAAGCAATAATATAGTGTATCCCAATGTGGAGAACATGATTGTAATGCCCATAATGAAAAGAATGGAGATTATTATGAGTATCCAAGTTTGACTCATTTCACAGATAAGCATTAATTGTAAGGAAAATGATGTAAAGGAAAGCTTTTCTTCCAAATCCAAAGCATCAATAACATCTATCCCAATATGGAAAACATGATTGTAATGCCCATAACGAAAAGAATGGAGATAATATGAGTATCCAAGTTCGTCTTATTCTATGAATAAACATTAATTATAAGGAAAATAGGGGAAAAAAAGCTTTTCTTGCAAATCCAAAGCATCAATATCATGTATCCCAATGTGGAGAACATGATTGTAGTGCCCATAATGTCAGGAATGGAAATTATAATGAGTATCCAAGTTTGTCCCATTTCATGAATGAACATTAATTATAAAGAGAATGGTGGAAAGAAAAGCTTTTCTTACAAATTCAAAGTGTCAATATCGTTACTCCCAATAGGGAGAACATGATTGTAGTACCCAAAACAAAAAGAATGTAGATTATTACGAGTATCCAAGTTTGACCCATTTCATGGATGAACATTAATTATAAAGAAATTAGTGGAAAGAAAAGCTTTTCTTGCAAATCCAAAGCATCAATATTGTCTAACCCAAAATAGAGAACATGATTGTTGTGCCCATAACAAAAAGAATGTGGACTACTACGATTATCCAAGTTTGTGTCATTTCATGAATGAAGATTACTTTTACGGTAATAGTGGAAAGAAATGATTTTCTTACAAATCCAAAGCATTAATATCGTGTAACCTAATTTGGAGAACATGATTATAGTGCCCATAACAAAAAGAATATAGATTATTATGAGTATCCAGGTTGGACTCATTTTATGAACATTAATTATAAGGAAAATGGTGAAAAAAAGAAGCTTTTCTTGGAAATCCAAAGCGTCAATATCATGTATCCCAATGTCGAGAGCATTACTGTCGTGCCTAAAATAAAAAGAATGTAGATAATTACGAGTATCCAAGTTTGATTCATTTCATGGATAGACATTAATTATAAGTAAAATGGTGGAAGCAAAAGCTTTTCTTGCAAATTCAAAGCATCAATATCCTATATCCCGAAGGCGAAAACACGATTGTAGTGCCCACAACAAAAGAATGGACATTATTGCAAGTATCCAAGCTTAACTTGTTTGATGGATGAACACTAATTACAAGTAAAATGGTGGAAAGGAAAGCTTTTCTTGCTAATCCAAAGCATAAATATCTTGTATCCCAATGTGGAGAACATGATTGTAGTGCCCATAATGAAAATAATGGAGATTATAATGAGTATCAAAGTTTGTCTTTTTTCACGGATGAACATTAACTATAAGGAAAATTATGGAAATAAAAAGCTTTTGTTGCAAATCTTAAGCATCAATATCATGCATCGCTATCGGGAAAACATGATTTTAGTGCTCATAACAAAAAAACTGTAGATTGTTATGAGTATCCTAATTTGACTTATTTAACAGATGAACATTAATTATAAGGAAAATGGTGGAAAGAAAACTTTCCTTGCAAATCCAAAGCATCAATAACGTGTATCCCAATACGGAGAACATGATTGTAGTGCCCATAATGAAAAGAATGGAGATAATAATGAGTATCCTAGTTTAACTCACATCATGGATGAACATTAATTATAATGAAAATGGTGGAAAGAAAATCTTTTCTTGTAAATCCAAAGCATCAATATTGTGTATCCTAATCTGAACAGCATGTTGGTATTGCCTATAGTTAAAAAAAAAGAGATTATAATGAGTATCCAAGTTTGTCTCATTTCATGAATGAACATTAATTTTAAGTAACATGGTGGAAAGAAAAGCTTTTCTTGCAAATCCAAAGCATCAATATCATGTATCCCAATATGGAGAATATGATTGTAGTAACCATAACAAAAGCAATGGAGATTATAATAAGTATCCAAGTTTATCTCATGTCACGGATGAACATTAATTATTAAGAAAATAGTAGAAAAAAAAGCATTTTTTGCAAATCCGAATCATCAATATCATCTACCTAAATATGGAGAACTTGATTGTAGTGCCCATAACAAAAAGAATAGAGATTATTACGAGTATCCAAGTTTGACTCATTTCAAGGATGAACATTATAAGGTAAATGGTGAAAAGAAAGGCTTTTCTTGTAAATCCGAAGAATCAAATCGTGTATCCCAATTTAGAGAACATGATTGTAGTGCCCATAACAAAAAGAATAGAGATTATTGTGAGTATCCAAGTTTGACTCATTTGAAGGATGAACATTACTTACAAGAAAAATGGTGGAAAGCAAAATTTTTCTTTCGAATCCAAAGCATCAATATCATGTATCCCAATATGGAGAACATGATTGTAGTGCCCATAGCGAAAAGAATGGAGATTATAATGAGTATTCAAGTTTATGTCATTTCACGAATGAACATTATTTATGACAAAAATGCTAGAAAGAAAAACTTCTCTTGCAAATCCAAAGCATCAATATTGTGCATCCCAAAGGGGAGAAATGATTGTAGTGCCCATAACAAAAAGAATGAAGATTATTTCTAGTATCCATGTTTGATTTATTTCACATATGAACATTAATTGTAAGAAAAATGGTGGAAAAAAAGGATTTTCTTGCAAATCTAAAGTATCAATATCGTGTTTCCCAATATTAAGAACATGATTGTAGTGCCCATAATGAAAAGAATGGAGATTATAATGAGTGTCCAAGTTTTGCCTCATTCATGGACGAACATTAATTATTTGGAAAATGGTGGAAAAAAAGCTTTTCTTGCAAATCCAAAGCATCAATATCATGCATCCCAATGGGAGGAACATGATTGCAGTGCCCATAACAAAAAGAATGTAGATTATTTCGAGTATTGCAGTTTAACTCTTTTCATAGACGAACATTAATTGTAAGGAAAATGGTGAAAGGAAAAGCTTTTCTCGCAAATCCAAAGTATCAATATCATGTATCCCAATATTGAAAACATGATTGTAGTGTGGATAACCAAAAAAATTAGAGATTATTATTAGTATCCAAGTTTGTCTTATTTCATAGATAGACATTAGTTATAAGGAAAATGGTGGAAAAAAAAGCTTTTATTGCAAATCTAAAGCATCAATATTGTGCTTCCTAATGGGGAAAACATGATTGTCGTGCTAATAACAAAAGGAATGTCGATTGCTTGACTCATTTTATCGATGAACATTAATTATAAGGAAAATGATGGAAAAAAAAGTTTTTCTTGCAAATCCAAAGCATCAATATCGTGTATCCCAATATGGAGAACATGATTGTGTGCCCATAATGAAAAGAATAGAGACAATCATGATTATCCTAGTTTGGCTTATTTAACAGATGAACATTAATTATAAGGAAAATGATGGAAAGAAAGGCTTTCCTTGCAAATCCAAAGCATCAATATCATGCATCCTAATGTGTAGAACATGATTGTAATACCCATAATGAAAAAATAGAGATTACAATGAGTATCCAAGTTTGTTTCATTTCACATATGAACATTAATTATAAGTAAAATGGTGCAAAGAAAAGCTTTCCTTGCAAATCCAAAGCATTAATATCATGTATCCCAATGTTGAAAACATAATTATAGTGCCCATAATGAAAAGAATGGAGATTATAATTAGTGTCCAAGTTTTTTTCATGTTACAGATGAACATTAATTATTAGGAAAATGGCAGAAAGAAAAGCTTTTCTTACAAATCGAAAGCAACAATATCGTGTATCCAAGTTTGACTCATTTCATGGATGAACATTAATTATAAGCTAAACGATAAAAAAAATGCTTTTCTTGCAAATCCAAAGCCTTAATATCAAGTATCCCAATGTGGAAAGCGTGATTGTAGTGCCGATAACAAAAAGAATATAGATTATTATGAGTATCCAAGTTTCATTCATTTCGTGGATAAATAGTAATTGTAAGCAAAATAGTGGAAAGAAAAGCTTTTCATGCAAATCTAGAGCATTAATATTGCGAACCCAATGTAGAGAATATGATTGTGTGCCTACAACAAAAAGAATGTAGATTATTACGGGCATCCAGATTTAACTAATTTCATGGATAAACATTAATTATAACAAAAATAGTGAAAAAAAAGCTTTTCTTGCAAATTCAAAGCACCAATATCTTGTATCCCAATGTGGAGAACATGATTGTGTGCTCGTAACGAAAAGAATGAAGATTATAATGAGCATCCAAGTTTGTCTTATTTCACAGATGGACATTAATTATAACAAAAATGGTGGAAATAAAATGCTTTTGTTGCAAATCTAAAGCATTAATATCGTGCATCTCGATGGGGAGAACATGATTTTCCTGCTCATAACAAAAAAAAGTGTAGATTGTTTTGAGTATCCAAGTTTGACTCATTTCATGGACGAACATTAATTATAAGCAAAATGGTGGAAAGAAAGGCTTTTCTTACAAATCCAAAGCATCAATATCATGTATCCCAATATGGAGAACTTGTTTGTAGTGCCCATAATGAAAAAAAATGGAGATTTTAATGAGTATCCATGTTTGTCTCATTTCATGGATAAAAATTAATTATAAGTAAAATGGTGGAAAGAAAAGCTCTTCTTGCAAATCCAAAGCATCAATATCATGTATCCCAATGTTGAGAACATGATTATAGTGCCCATAACGAAAAAAATGGAGATTATTATGAGTATCCAAGTTTGACTTATTTCACGGATGAACATTAATTTTAAGGTAAATGGTCGAAAGAAATGCTTTTATTGCAAATCCAAAGCATCAATATCGTGTATTCCAATGTGGAGAGCATGATTGTAGTGCCCATGACAAAAAGAATGTAGATTTTTACAAGTATCCAAGTTTAACTTATTTCACAGGTGGACATTAGTTATAAGTAAAATGAAAAAAATAGAAGCTTTTCTTGCAAATCCAAAGCATCAATATTGCGTAACACAATGTGGAGAACATGATTGTAGTGCCATAACAAAAAGAATGTAGATTATTACAAGTATCTAGGTTTTGAGTCATTCCATTGATAAACATTAATTATAAGAAAAATGATAGAAAGAATAGCTTTCCTTGCATTTCTAAAGCATCAATATCGTGTATCCTAATATGGAGAACATGATTGTAGTGCCCATAATGTTAGGAATGGAGATTATAATGAGTATCCAAGTTTGTCTTATTTCAAGAGTGAACATTAATTATAAGAAAAATGGTAGAAAGAAAAGCTTTTCTTGCAAATCCAAAGATCAATATCGTGCCTCCCAATGGGGAGAACATGATTGTATGCCCATAACAAAAAGAATGTAGATTATTATGAGTATCTAAGTTTGACTTATTTCATGGATGAACATTAATTATATGGAAAATGGTGGAGAAAAAAGCTTTTCTTACAAATCCAAAGCATCAATACCTTTTAACCAAAAATAGAGAACATGATTGCAGTGCCCATAACAAAAAGAATATAGATTATTACAAGTATTCATGTTTGACTCATTTCATGGATGAACATTAATTTTAAGGTAAATGGTGGAAAGAAATGCTTTTCTTGCAAATCCAAAGCCTCAATATCGTGTATTCCAATGTGGAGAGCGTGATTGTAGTGCCCATAACAAAAAGAATGTAGATTATTACGAGTATCCAAGTTTAACTAATTTCATAGATGAATAGCAATTATAAGTAAAAAGGTCGAAAGAAAAGCTTTTCATGCAAATCTAAAGCATCAAGATCGTGTAACCCAATGTGGAGAACATGATTGTAATGGCTATAACAAAAAGAATATAGATTATTACAAACATCCAGGTTTAACTAATTTAATGGATGAACATTAATTATAAGGAAAATAGTGGAAAAAAAGCTTTTCTTGCAAATCCAAAACTGTGGAAAACATGATTGTAGTGCCCGCAATGAAAAGAATGAAGGTTATAATGAGTATCTAAGTTTGTCTTATTTTACGGATGGACATTAATTAAAAGGAAAATGCCAAAAATAAAAAGCTTTTGTTGCAAATCTAAAGCATTAATATCGTGCATCCCGATGGGAGAACATGATTTTACTGCTCATAACAAAAAAGTGTAGATTGTTTTGAGTCTCCTAGTTTGACCCATTTCATGGATAAACATTAATTATAAGGAAACGGTGGAAAAAAGTTTTTCTTGCAAATCCAAAGCATTAATATCATGTATCCTAATGTAGAGAACATGATTGTAGTGCCTATAATGAAAAAAATAGAGATTATCATGAGTGTCCAAGTTTGACTTATTTCATAGATAAACATTAATTATAAAGGAAAATAGTGGAAAAAAAGCTTTTCTTGCAAATCCAAAGCATCAATATTGTGTATCCCAATATAGAAAACATGATTGTAGTGCTTATAATGAAAAGAATGGAGATTATCATGAGTATCCAAGTTTGACTCATTTCATAGATGCACATTAATTATAAATAAAATGGTGAAAAAAAAGGCTTTTCTTGTAAATCCAAAGCATCAATATCATGCATCCCAATGTGGAGAACATGTTTGTAGTGCCCATAATAAAAAAAATGAAGATTATAATAAGTATCCAAGTTTGTCTCATTTCATAGATAAACATTAATTATAAGTAAACTGGTGGAAAGAAAAGCTTTTCTTGCAAATCCAAAGCATCAATATCATTTATCCCAATGTTGAGAACATAATTGTAGTACCCATAATGAAAAGAATGGAGATTATAATTAGTGTCCAAGTTTTTTTCATGTCACAGATGAACATTAATTATTAGGAAAATGGTAGGAAGAAAAGCTTTTCTTACAAATCCAAAGCAACAATATCATGTATCCAAATATGGAGAACATGATTGCAGTGGCCATAATTAATAGAGTGGAGATTTTTACGAGTTTCTAAGTTTGACTCATTTCATAAATGAACATTACTTATAAGGTAAATGATGGAAAGAAAGGCTTTTCTTGCAAATACTAACCATTAATATCGCGTCTTCCAATACGGAGAACATTATTGTAGTGCCTATAACAAAAAGAATGGAGATTATTATGAGTATCCAAGTTTGACTCATTTCATGGATGAACAGTAATTGCAAAGAAAATGAAGGAAAGAAAAGCTTTTCTTTCAAATCCAACGCGTCAATATCGTGTATCCCAATGTGGAGAACATAATTGTAGTACCCATAACAAAAAGAATTGAGAATATAATAAGTATCCAAGTTTGTCTCACTACACGGATGAATTTTAATTCTTAGGAAAATGGTGCAAAGAAATGCTTTTCTTGTAAATCCATAGCATCAATATCGTGTATCCCAATGTGGAGAACATGATTTTAATGCCCATAATGAAAAAAATAGAGATTATAGTAAGTATCCAAGTTTGTCTCATTTCATGGATGAACATTAATTATAAGTAAAATGGTGAAAAGAAAATCTTTTCTTGCAAATCCAAAGCATCAATATCCTATATCCCAATGTAGAGAACATGATTGTAGTACCCATACCAAAAAGAATGGAGATTGTAATAAGTATCCAAGTTTGTCTCATTTCACATATGAACATTAATTCTAAGGAAAATGAGGGAAAGAAAGGCTTTTCTTGCAAATCCAAAGCATTAACATCATGAATCCCAATGTAGAGAACATGATTGTAGTACCCATAATGAAAGGAATGGAGATTATAAAAAGTATGCAAGTTTGTCTTATTTCATGGATGAACTTTAATTATAAGAAAAATGGTGCAAGGAAAAGCATTTCCTGAAAATCCAAAAATCAATGTCATGCATCCCAAAGGGGAAAATGATTATAGTGCCATTATCAAAAAGAATGTAGATTAGTGCAAGCATCCAGTTTTATTCATTTCATAGATAAACTTTAATTACAAGGAAAATAGTGTAAAGAAAAGCTTTTCTTGAAAATCTAAAGAACTAATATCATGTATCCCAATATGGAGAACATGATTGTAGTACCCATAATGCTAGCAATAGAGATTATAATGAGTATCCAAGTTTATCTCTTTTCATTAATGAACATTAACTATACGAAAAATAGTGGAAAGAAAAGCTTTTCTTACAAATCCAAAGCATCAATATCATGTATCCCAATGTGGAGAACATGATTGTAGTGCCCATAACAAAAAGGATGGAGATTATTACGATGTCCAAGTTTGACTTATTTCATGGATGAACATTAATTATTAGAAAAGTGGTGGGAAAAAAGCATTTCTTTCAAATCCAAAGCACGAATATCATGTATCCCAATGTGGAGAACATGATTGTAGTGGCCATAATAAAATGAATAAATATCATAATGAGTATCCAAGTTTGTTTCATTCCACAAATGAACATTAATTATAAGGAAAATGGGGGAAAAATGCTATTCTGTCATATCCAAAGCATCAGCACCGTGAACCCTATCTGAAAAACATTATTGTAGTGCCCATAATGAAAAAATAGAGATCATAATAAGTGTGCAAGTTTATCTCATTTTACGAACGAACATTAATTATTATGAAAATGGTGGAAAGAAAAGCTTTCCTTGCAAATCCAAAGCGTAAAAGTCATGTATCCCAATGGGGAAAACAAGATTGTTGTGCCCATAATGAAAAGAATGAAGATTATAAAGAGTATCCAAGTTGGTCTAAATTCACGGATGAACATTAGTTATAAGAAAAAGTGGAAAAAAAAAGCATTTGTTGCAAATCTAGAGTATCAATACTATGCATCCCAATGGCGAGAACATGATTGTAGTGCTAACAACAAAAAGAATTTAGATTGTTACTTGTATCCTAGCTGAACTCATTTCATGGATGAACATTAATTATAAGGAAAATGGTGGAAAGAAAAGCTTTTCTTGCAAATCTAAAACATTAATATCGTGTATCCTAATATGGAGAACGTGATTATGGTGCCCATAATGAAAAGAATGGAGACTATCATAAGTATCCAAGTTTGACTTATTATGTGGATGAATATTAATTATAAGGAAAATGGTGGAAAAAAAAGCTTGTCTTACAAATCCAAAGCATCAATATTGTGTATCCTAATATGGAGAACATGATTATAGTGCCAATAAAGAAAAAAAATGTAGGTTATAATGAGTATCCCAAGTTTGAAACTTTTCACGGATGAACATTAGTTATAAAAAATGGTGAAAAAAAAGCTTTCATTATAAATCTAAAGCATCAATATTGTGCATCCTAATGGAGAAAACATGATTGTAGTGCTAATAACAAAAAGAATATAGATTGTTACGAGTATGCTAATTTAACTCATTTCATGGACGGACATTAATTATAAGGAAAATGGTGGAAAGAAAAGCTTTTCTTGAAAATCCAGAGCATCAATATCATCCATCCCAATGTGGAGAACATGATTGTAGTAACCATAATAAAAAGAATGGAGAATATAATACGTATCCAAGTTTGTCTCATTACACGGATGAAAATTAATTATTAGGAAAATGGTGCAAAGAAAATCTTTTCTTGTAAATCCAAAGCATCAATATCACGTTTCCCAATGTGGAGAACATGATTGTAGTGCCTATAATGAAAAAAAATTAAGATTACACTAAGCATCCATGTTTGTCTCATTTCACGGATGAACATTAATTATAAGTAAAATGGTGGAAAGAAAAGCTTTTCTTACAAATATAAAGCATTAATATCCTGTATCCCAACATGGAGAACTTGATTATAGTACCCATAACGAAAATAATGGAGATTATAATGAGTATCCAAGTTTGCCTTATTTCACGGATGAACATTAATTATTAGGAAAATGGTGGAAAGAAAAGCTTGTTTTGCAAATCCAAAGCATCAATATCGTGTATCCGAATACGGAGAACTTGATTGTAGTGCCCATAACGAAAAGAATGGAGATTCTTATGAGTATCCAAGTTTGACTCATTTCACAGATAAACATTAATTATAAGGAAAATGATGGAAAGAAAAGCTTTTCCATCAAATCCAAACTATCATTATCATGAATGCTAATGTAAAGAACATGGTTGTAGTGCCCATAATGAAAAGAATGGAGATTATAATAAGTATCCAAGTTTATTTTATTACACTTATGAACATTAATTACAAGGAAAATAGGGGAAAAAAAACTTTTCTTGCAAACCCAAAGCATCAATATCAAGAATCCCAATGCGGAGAAGATGATTATAGTGCCTATAATGATAGGAATAGAGTTTGTAATGAGTATCTAAGTTTGTCTCATTTCACGAATGAACTTTAATTCTAAGAAAAATGGTGGAACGAAAAGCTTTTCTTGAAAATCCAAAGCATCAATGTCATGCATCCCAATGGGGAGAACATGATTGTAGTGCCCATAACAAAGAAAATTGAGATTATAATGAGTAACCAAGTTTGTCTCATTTCATGGATGAATATTATTGATAAGGAAAATGCTTAAAATAATAGCTTTTCTTGCAAATCCAGAGCATCAATATCATCCATCTTAATACGGAGAAATAATTGTAGTGCCCATAACAAAATGAATGTAGATTATTCTGAGTATCTAGGTTTGACTTATTTTACAGACGAATATTAGTTGTAAGGAAAATGGTGGAAAGAAAAGCTTTTCTTACAAATTCAAAGCATCACTATCATGTATCTCAATGTGGACTACATGAATGTAGTGCCCATAACAAAAAGAATGGTGATTAGTACAAATACCCAAGTTTTACTTATTTCGTACATGAACACTAACTATAAGGTAAATGGTGGAAAGAAAGGCTTATCTTGCAAATCCAAAGCATCAATATCATTTATCCTAATGTGGAGAACATGATTGTAGTGCCCATAACAAAAGAATAGAGATAATAATTAGTATCCAAGTTTGTCTCATTTCATGGATGAACTTTAATAATAAGGAAAATGGTAGAACGATAAGCTTTTCTTGCAAATCCAAAGCATCAATATCATATATCCCAATGTGGAGAACATGACTGTACTGTCCATAATGAAAAGAATAGAGATAATAATGAGTATCCAAGTTTATCTCATTTCACGGATGAACTTTAATTATAAGAAAAATGGTGGAAAGATAAGCTTTTCTTGTAAATCCAATGCATCAATATCATGTATCCCAATATGGAGAACATGATTGTAATGCCCATAATGAAGAGAATGGAGATTATAATGAGTATCCAAGTTTATCTTATTTCATTGATGAACATTAATTATGAGTAAAATGGTGGAAAGAAAAGCTTTTCTTGCAAATCCAAAGCATCAATATCATGTATCCTAATATGGAGAACATGATTGTAGTACCCATAATGAAAAGAACAGAGATTATAATGAGTATCCATGTTTGACAATTTTCATGGATGAACATTAGTTACAAGAAAAATGGTGGAAAGAAAAGCTTTTGCTGCAAATCTAAAGCATCAACACTGTGCATCCAAATGGGGAGAACATGATTGAAGTGCTACTAACAAAAAGATTGTTGATCGTTACGACTATCCTAGTTTAACTTATTTCACGGATGAACATTAATTAAAAGGAAAATGGTGGAAGAAAAAGCTTTTCTTGCAAATCCAAAGCATCAATATTGTGTATCCCAATGTGAATAACATGATTGTAGTGGCCATAATGAAAAGATTAGAGACTATCACAAGTATTCAAGTTTAACTTTTTTCACAGAGGAACATTAATTATAAGGAAAATGGTGCAAAAAAAGGCTTTTCTTGCAGATCCAAAGCATGAATATCGTGTATCCCAATATGGAGAACATGACTTAGTGCCCATAATGAAAAGAATGGAGATTATAATGAGTATCAAGGTTTCTCTCATTTGACGGATGAAAATCAATTATAAGTAAAATGGCAGAAAGAAAAGCTTTTCTTGCAAAATGCAAGATGAATATCATGTGCCCTAATGTGGAGAATATGATTGTA
Source organism: Adansonia gregorii (assembly GCA_038382025.1). Taxonomy (NCBI): domain Eukaryota; kingdom Viridiplantae; phylum Streptophyta; class Magnoliopsida; order Malvales; family Malvaceae; genus Adansonia; species Adansonia gregorii. The sequence continues at coordinate 25,596 of JBBYHO010059088.1, forward strand.
GTACCGATAATGAAAAGAATAAAGATTATAATGAGTATCGAAGTTTGACACATTTTAAGGATGAACATTAATTATAATGTAAATGGTGGAAAGAAAGGCTTTTTGCTTCAATATCGTGTATTCCAATATGGAGAACAGTATTGTAGCACCCATAACAAAAAGAATGGAGATTATTATAAGTATCCAAGTTTGACTCATTTCATGGATGAAAATTAATTACAAGGGAAATGGTGGAAAGAAAAGCTTTTCTTTCAAATCCAAAGCATCAATATCGTGTCTCCCAATGTGGAGGACATGATTGTAGCGCCCATAACAAAAAGAATGAAGATTATAATGAGTATCCGAGTTTGTCTCATTTCATGGATGAATATTAATTATAAGGAAAATGGTAGAAAAAAAAGCTTTTGTTTTAAATCTAGAGCGTTGATACTTTGTATCCCAATGTGGAGAACATGATTGTAATGCCAATAATAAAAAGAATGGGGATTATAATTAGTATCAAGTTTATCTCATTTGGCAGATGAACATTCATTATAAGGAAAATGCTGGGAAGAAATGCTTTTCTTGCAAATCCAAAGCATCAATATCTTGCATATAATGGGGAAAAATGATTGTAGAGTCGTAACAAAAAGAATGTAAATTATTTTGAGAATCCAAGTTTAACTCATTTCATAGATGAACATTAGTTGTAAGGAAAATGGTGGAAAGAAAAGCTTTTCCGGCAAATCCAAAGCATCAATATCATGTATCTCAATATGGAGTACATAATTGTAGTGCCCATAACAAAAAGAATAGTGATTAGAACGAGTACCCAAGTTACACTTATTTCGTAGATGAACATTAATTATAAGGTAAATGGTGAAAAGAATGGCTTTTCTTGCAAATACAAAGCATTAATATCGTGTATCCCAATGTGGAGGACATAATTGTAGTCCCCATAACGAAAGAATAGAGATAAAAATGAGTATCCAAGTTTATCTCATTTCACGGATGAATTTTAATAATAAGGAAAACGGTGGAAAGATAAGCTTTTCCTGTAAATCCAAAGCATCAATGTCGTGTATCCCAATGTGGAGAACATGATTGTAATGCCTATAACGAAAAGAATAGAGATAATAATAAGTATCTAAGTTTGTCTCATTTCACGTATGAACTTTAATTATAAGGAAAATGGTGAAAAGATAAGCTTTTCTTGTAAATCCAATGCATCAATATCATGCATCCCAACATGGAGAACAGGATTGTAGTGCCCATAACGAAGAGAATGGAGATTATAATGAGTATCCAACTTTGTCTTGGATGAACATTAACTATAAGTAAAATGGTGAAAAAGAAAGCTTTTCTTGCAAATCCAAAGCATCAATATCATGTATCCCAATGTGGAGAACATGATTGTAGTACCCATAATGAAAAGAATGGAGATTATAATGAGTATCCATGTTTGACACTTTTCACGGATGAACATTAGTTAGAAGAAAAATGGTGGAAAAAAAAGCTTCTGTTGCAAATCTAAAGCATCAACACTGTGCATCCAAATGAGGAGAACATGATTGAAGTGCTAGTAACAAAAAGATTGTAGATTGTTACGAGTATCCTAGTTTAACTCATTTCACGGATGAACATTAGTTATAAGGAAAATGGTGGAAGAAAAAGCTTTTCTTGCAAATCCAAAGCATCAATATCGTGTATCCCAATATGAAAAACATAATTATAGTAGCCACAATTAAAAAATAGAGACTATCACAAGTATCCAAGTTTAATTTTTTTCACGAATGAACATTAATTATAAGGAAAATGGTGAAAAGAAAAGCTTTTCTCTCAAATCCAAAGCATCAATATCGTGTATCCCAATATGGAGAACATGATTGTGGTGCCCATAATGAAAAGAATGGAGATTATAATAGTATCCAGGTTTGTCTTATTTAATGGATGAACATCAATTATAAGTAAAATGGCGAAAAGAAAAGCTTTTCTTGCAAAACTGAAGCATCAATATCATGTATCCCACTGTGGACAACATGATTGTAGTACCCAGAATGAAAAGAATAGAGATTATAATAAGTATCCAAGTTTGACTAATTTCATAGATGATCATTAATTATAAGGTAAATAGTGGAAAGAAAGGCTTCTTGTATCAATATCAAGTATTCCAATATCGACAACATGATCGTAGCACCCATAACAAAAGAATGGAGATTATTACGTGTGTTAAAGTTTGACTCATTTCATGGATGAACAGTAGTTACAAGGAAAATGGTGGAAAGAAAAGCTTTTCTTTCAAATCCAAAGCATCAATATCGTGTATCCCAATGTGAAGAACATGATTGTAGTGCCCACAAAAAAAATGGAGATTATATTGAGTATCCAAGTTTGTCTCATTTCATGGATGAATATTAATTATAAGGAAAATGGTGGAAAAAATAGCTTTTGTTTCAAATCTAAAGCATCGATACTGTGTATCCCCATGTGGAGAACATGATTGTAATGCCCATAACAAAAAGAATGGAGATTATAACTAGTATCCAAGTTTGTCTCACTTAGCAGATGAACATTAATTATAAGGAAAATGCTGGAAAGAAATGCTTTTCATGCAAATCCAAAACATCAATATCTTGCATCCCAATGGGGAAAAATGATTGTACAGCCGTAACAAAAAGAATGTGAATTATTTTAAGAATCCAAGTTTGACTCATTTTACAGCCGAACATTAGTTGTAAGGAAAATAGTGGAAAGAAAAGCTTTTCTTGAGAATCCAAAGGATCAATATCATGTATCTTAATGTGGAGTACATGATTGTAATGCCCATAACAAAAAGAATGGTGATTTGTACGAGTACCCAAGTTTTACTCATTTCGCAGATGAACATTAATTATAAGGTAAATGGTGGAAAGAAAGGCTTTTCTTATAAATCTAAAGCATTAATATCGTGTATCCTAATGTGGAGGACATAATTATAGTGCCCATAATGAAAGAATAAAGATAATAATGAGTATCCAAGTTTGCCTCATTTGACAGATAAATTTTAATAATAAGGAAAACGGTGGAAAAATAAGCTTTCTTGCAAATCCAAAGTATCAATATCGTGTATCCTAATGTGGAGAACATGACTATAGTGCCTATAACGAAAGGAATAGAGATAATAATAAGTATCCAAGTTTGTCTCATTTCATAGATGAACTTTAATTATGAGGAAAGTGGTGGAAAGATAAGCTTTTCTTGTAAATCCAATGCATGAATATCATGTATCCTAACATGAAGAGCAGGATTGTAGCACCCATAATGAAGATAATGGAGATTATAATGAGTATCCAAGTTTGTCTTATTCCATGAATGAACATTAATTATAAGTAAAATGGTGGAAAGGAGAGCTTTTCTTGCAAATCCAAAGCTTTAATATCATGTATCCCAATATGGAGAACATGGTTGTAGTACCCATAATGAAAAGAATGGAGATTATAATGAGTATCCACATTTGACACTTTTCACAGATGAACATTAGTTAAAAGAAAAATGGTAGGAAAAAAAGCATTTGTTGCAAATCTAAAGGATCAACACTATGCATCCAAATGAGGAGAACATGATTGAAGTGCTAGTAACAAAAAGATTGTAGATCGTTACGAGTATACTAGTTTAACTTATTTCAAGGATGAACATTAATTATAAGGAAAATGGTGGAAGAAAAAGCTTTTCTTGCAAATCCAAAGTATCAATATTATGTATCCCAATGTGAAGAACATGATTGTAGTGGTCATAATTAAAAAAATAGAGACTATCACAAGTATCCAAGTTCAACTTTTTTCAAAGATAAACATTAATTATAAGCGAAATGGTGGAAAGAAAGGCTTTTCTTGCAAATCCAAAACATCAATATCATGTATCCCAATGTGGAGAATATGATTATAGTGCCCATAATGAAAAGAATAGAGATTATAATGAGTATCCAGGTTTGTCTCATTTAACGGATGAACATCAATTATAAGTAACATGGCAAAAAGTAATGCTTTTCTTGCAAAACTGAAGCATCAATATCATGAATCCCATTGTAGAGACCATGATTGTAGTACCCATAATGAAAAGAATAGAGATTATAATGAGTATCCAAATTTGACTCATTTCACTGATGAACATTATTTATAAGGTAAAGGGTGGAAAGAAAGGCTTTTTGCATCAATATTGTGTATTTCAATATGGTGAACATGATTGTAGCACCCACAACAAAAGAATGGAGATTATTACGAGTATCAAAGTTTGACTCATTTCTGGATGAACATTAAATACAAAGATAATGGTGGAAAGAAAAGCATTTCTTTCAAATCTGAAGCAACAATATCATGTATCCCAATATGGAGAACATGATTGTAGTGCCCATAACAAAAAGAACAGAGATTATAATTAGTATCCAAGTTTGTCTCGTTTCAAGGATGAATATTAATTATAAGGAAAATGCCGAACAAAAGCTTTGTTTCAAATCTAAAGCATCGATACTGTGCATCCCAATGTGGAGAACGTGATTATAATGCCCATAACGAAAAAAGTTGAGATTATAATTAGCATCCAAGTTTGTCTCATTTAGCGGATAAACATTAATTACACGAAAAATGCTGGAAAAAATGCTTTTCTTGTAAATCCAAAGCATCAATATCGTGCATCCCAATGGGGAAAAATGACTGTAGAGCTCATAACAAGAAGAATGTGAATTACTTTGAGAATCCAAGTTTGACTCATTTCACAGACAAACATTAGTTATAAGCAAATTGGTGGAAAGAAAAGCTTTTCTTGCAAATCCAAAGCATCAATATCATGTAACTCAATGTGGAGTACCTGATTGTAGTGCCCATAACAAAAAGAATGGTGATTAGCACGAGTACCCAAGTTTTACTTTTTTCGCAGAGGAACATTAATTATAATGTAAATGGTGGAAAGAAAGGCTTTTCTTGCAAATCCAAAGCATCAATATCATGTATCCCAATGTGGAGAACATAATTGTAGTGCCCATAATGAAAGAATGGAGACAATAATGAGTATCCAAGTTTGTCATATTTCATGGATGAACTTTAATAATAAGGAAAACAGTGGAAAGAAAGCTTTTCTTGCAAATCCAAAGCATTAATAACGTGTTTCCCAATATGGAGAACATGACTATAGTACCCATAACAAAAAGAATAGAGATAATAATGAGTACCCAAGTTTGTCTCATTTCACAGATGAACTTTAATTATATATAAAATGGTGGAAAGATAAACTTTTCTTGTAAACCCAATGCATCAATATCATGTATCCTAACATGGAGAATAGGATTGTAGTGCCCGTAACGAAGAGAATAGAGATTATAATGAGTATCCAAGTTTTTCTTATTTCATGGATGAACATTAATTATAAGTAAAATGGTGGAAAGGAAAGCTTTTCTTGCAAATCCTAGAAAGCATCAATATCATGGACGAACATTATTTGTAAGAAAAATGGTGGAAAAAAAGCTTTTGTTGCAAATCTAAAGCATTAATATTGTTCATCCCAATGAGGAGAACATGATTGAAGTGCTAGTAACAAAAAGAATGCAAATTGTTATGAGTATCCTAGTTTAACTCATTTCATGGATGAACATTAATTATAAGGAAAATAGTGGAAGAAAAAGCTTTTCTTGCAAATCGAAAGCGTCAATATCATGTACCCTAATGTGGAGAACATGACTATAGTGGCCACAATCAAAAGAATGGAGACTATCACAATAATCCAAGTTTAACTTTTTTCACAGAAGAATATTAATTATAGGAACAATGGTGGAAAAAAAAGGCTTTTCTTTTAAATCCAATGCATCAATATCGTGTATCCTAATGTGGAGAACATGATTGTAGTGCCCAAAATGAAAAGAATAGAGATTATAATGAGTATCCGAGTTTCTTTCATTTCACGAATAACCATTAATTATAAGTAAAATGGTAGGAAGAAAAGCTTTTCTTCCAAAATCAAAGCATTAATATCATGCATCCTAGTGTGGAGAACATGATTGTAGTACCCATAATGAAAAGAATGGATATTATAATGAGTATCCAAGTTTGATTCATTTTACGGATGAATATTAATTATAAGGTAAATGGTGGAAAGAAAGGCTTTTCTGTAAATCTAAAGCATAATATCGTGCATCCTAATGTGGAGAACATGATTGTAGTGCCGATAACAAAAAGCATGGAGATTATTATGAGTATCCAAGTTTGACTCATTTCATGAACGAACATTTATTATAAGGAAAATGGCAGAAAGAAAAGCTTTTCCTTCATATCCAAAGCATCAATATCATGTATCCCAATGTAGTGAACATGATTGTAGTGCCCATAACGAAAAGAACGAAGATTATAATGAGTATCTAAGTTTGTCTCATTTCATGGATAAGCATTAATTATAAGGAAAATGGTTGGAAAAAAAGCTTTTCTTTCAAATCTAAAGCATCGATACCGCATATCCTAACATGGAGATCATGATTGTAATGCCCATAATCAAAAGAATGGGGATTATAATTAGTATCAAAGTTTGTCTCATTTAATGGATAAACATTAATTATAAGGAAAATACTAAAATGAAATGCTTTTCTTGCAAATCCAAAGAGTCAATATCGTGCATCCTGATGGGGAAAAATGATTGCAAAGCCTGTAACAAAAAGAATGTACATTATTTCCAGAATCCAACTTTGACTTATCTTAGAGATGAACATTAATTGCAAGGAAATGGTGGAAAGAAAAACTTTTCTCACAAATCCAAAGCATCAATATCGTGCATCTTAATGTTTGTGCATGATTGTAGTGCCCATAATGAAAGAATAGTGATTAATATTGGTACCCAATTTTGACACATTTCATAGATGAACATTAATTATAAGGCAAATGGTGGAAAGAAAGGCTTTTTTGCAAGTCCAAAGCATCAATATCATGTATCCCAATGTGGAAAACATGACTGTAATGCCCATAACAAAAATAATGGAGATTATAATAAGTGTGCAAGTTTGTCTCATTTCATGGATGAACATTAATTATTAGAAAAATGATAGAAGAAAAAGCTTTTCTTGCAACTCCAAAGCATTAATATCGTGCATCCCAATAGGGAAAACATGAATGTAATGCCCATAAAAGAATGTAGATTATTTCGAGTATCCAAGTTTGACCCTTTTCATAGATGAACATTAATTGTAAGGAAAATGGTGGAAAGAAAAGCTTTTCTTGCAAATCTAAAGCATTAATATCATGTATCCCAATATGGCAAACATGATTGTAGTGCCCATAAAGAAAAGAATGGAGATGATTACGAGAATCCAAGTTTGTCTCATTTCACAGATGAACATTAGTTATAAGGAAAATAGTGGGAAAAAAAGCTTTTTTTGCAAATCTGAAGCATCAATATCGTGCATCATAATGGGGAGAACATGATTGTAGTGCTAATAATAAAAAGAATATAGATGCTTACCAGTATCCTAGTTTAACTCATTTCATGGATCAATTTTAATTATGAGGAAAATGGTGGAAAGATAAGCTTTTCTTGCAAACCCAATGCATCAATATCGTGTATCCTAATATAGGGAACAAGATTATAGTGCCCATAACAAAGAGAATGGAGATTATAATGAGTATCCAAGTTTGTCTCATTTCACGGATGAACTTTAATTATAAGGAAAATGGTGGAAAGATAAGCTTTTCTTGCAAATCCAAAGCATCAATATCATGTATCCAAATGTGGAGAACATGATTGTAGTGCCCATAATGAAAGGAATGGAGATAATAATGAGTATCTAAGTTTGTCTCATTTCATGAATGAACAATAATTATAAGGAAAATAGGGGAACAAAAAGCTTTTCTTGCAAATCCAAAGCATCAATATCATGTATCCCAATATGGAAAACATGATTGTGGTAGGCACAACAAAAAGACTAGAGATTATTATGAGTAACCAAGTTTGACTCATTTCATGAATAAACATTATTATAAGGAAAATGGTGGAAAGAAAAACTTTTCTTTCAAATCCAAAGCATCAATATCATGTATCCCAATGCAGAGAACATGATTGTATTACCCATAATGAAAAGAATGGAGATCATAATAAGTATCCAAGTTTGTCTCATTTCACAGATGAGCATCGATTATAAGGAAAATGGGGGGAAAAAAAGCTTTTCATGGGAATCTAAAGCATCATCGTGAATCCTAATGTGGATAACATGATCGTAGTGCCCATAATGAAAAGAATGGAGATTATCATGAGTATCCAAGTTTGACTTGTTTCATAGATGAACATTAATTAGAAGGAAAAAGGTGGAAAAAAGCTTTTGTTGCAAATCTAAAACATCAATATTATGTATTCTAATGTGGAGAACATGATTATAATGCCCATAACAAAAAGAACGGTGATTAAAATTAGTATCCAAGTTTCTCTCATTTTATGGATGAACATTAATTATGAGGAAAATGCTAAAAAGAAAGGCTTTTATTGCAAGTCTAAAGCATCAACATCGTGCACCCTAATGGAGATAAATGATTGTAGTGCCCATAACAAAAAGATTGTCATGAGTATCCAAGTTTCATTCATTTCATAGATGAACATTAATTTTAAGGAAAATGGTGAAAATAAAAGCTTTTCTTGAAAATCCAAGACCTCAATATCGTGTATCTTAATGTGTAGTACATGATTGTAGTGCCCATAACAAAAGGAATGGTGATTAGTATGGGCGCCCAGGTTTGACTCATTTCATAGATGAACACTAATTATAAGGTTAAGGGTGGAAAGAAAGGCTTTTCTTGAAAATCCAAAGCATCAATATCATGTATCCCAATGTGGAGAACATGACTGTAGTGCCCATAACGAAAAAATAGAGATAATAATGGGTATCCCAGTTTATCTCATTTCATGGATAAATTTTAATTATAACAAAAATAGTGGAAAGATAAGCTTTTCTTGCAAATCCAAGGCATCAATATCGTGTATGCTAATATAAAAAATAGGATTGTGGTGCAAATAATGAAAAGAATAGAGATTATAATGAGAATCCAACTTTGTCTTATTTCACGGATGAACTTTAATTATAAGTAAAATGGTGCAAAGAAAAGCTTTTCTTGCAAATCCAAAGCATCAATATAATGTATCCCAATGTGGGGAACATGATTGTAGAACCTGTAATAAAAAGAACAGAGGTTATAATGAGTACCCATGTTTGTCTCATTTCGTGGATGCACATTAATTATTAGGAAAATGATGGAAAGAAAAGCTTTTCTTGCAAATCCACAGCATTAATATGGTGTATCCAAATGTGGAGAACTTGATTGCAGTGCCCATAACGAAAAGAATAGAGATTATTACGAGTATCGAAGTTTGACTTATTTCACAGATGAACATTAATTATAATGAGTATCCAAGTTTGACTCATTTCGTGGATGAACATTAATTATAAGGAAAATAGTGGAAAGAAAAGCTTTTCTTTCAAATCCAAAGCATCAACATCGTGGATCCTAATGTGGGGAACATGATTATAGTGCCGATAATGACAAGAATAGAGATTACAATGAGTATCCAAGTTTGTCTCATTTCACAGATGAACATTAATTATAGGGAAAATAGGGGAAAGAAAAGCTTTCTTGCAATTCCAAAGCATCAACATCATGAATCCCAATGTGGAAAACATGATTGTGGTGCCCAAAACGAAAGGAATGGAGATTATAATGAGTATCTAAGTTTGTCTCATTTCATGGATGAACTTTAATTATAAGGAAAATGGTGGAAAGAAAAGCTTTTCTTGAAAATCTAAAGCATCAATATCTCCATCCTAATGGGGAGAACATGATTGTAGTGCCCATAACAAAATGAATGGAAATTATAATGAGTATCCAATTTTGTCTCATTTCACGGATGAATATTATTGATAAGGAAAATGCTAAAAAGAAAAGTATTTATTGAAAATCCAAAGCATCAACATCGTGTATCCTAATGGGGAGAAGTGATTGTATTGCCCATAACAAAAGGAATATAGATTATTCCAAGTATCCAAGTTTGACTCATTTCATAGGCAAACATTAATTTTAAGGAAAATGGTGGAAAGAAGGGCTTCTCTTGCAAATCCAAAGGATTAATATTATGTATCTTAATGCGGAGTCCATGATTGAACTGCCCACAATGAAAAAAATGGTGATTAGTACAGGTAACCAAGTTTAACTCATTTCATAAATGAACATTAATTATCAGGTAAATGGTGGAAAAAAAGGCTTTTCTTGCAAATCTAAAGCATTAATATCGTGCATCCCAATGTGGCGAACATGACTATAATGCCCATAACAAAAAGAATGGAGATAATAATGAGTATCCAAGTTTGTCTTATGTCATGGATAAACTTTAATTAAAAGGAAAATGGTGGAAAGATAAGCTTTTCTTGCAAGTCTAAAGCATCAATATCTTGTATTCCAATATAGAGAACAGGATTGTAATGCCCATAATGAAAAGAATAGAGGTTATAATGAGTATCCATGTTTGTCTCATTTCACGAATGAACTTTAATTATAAGGAAATTGGCAGAAAGGTAAGCTTTTCTTACAAATCAAAAGCATCAATATCTTGTATCCTAAAGTAGAGAACATGATTATAGTGCCCATAACGAAAAGAATGGAGATAATAATGAGTATCTAAGTTTGTTTCATTTCATGAATAAACAGTAATTATAAGAAAAATGATGGAAATAAAAAGCTTTTGTTGCAAACCTAGAGTATCAATATTGTGCAACCTAGTGGGGAGAACATGATTATAGTGCCTGTAATGTTAGGTATGGAGATTATAATAAGCATCCATATTTGTCTCATTTCACAAATGAACATTAATCATAAGGAAAATGGCGAAAAGAAAAGCTTTTCTTGCAAATCCAAAACATTAATATTGTGTCTCCTAATGGGAGAATGTGATTATAGTGCCCATAACAAAAAGAATGTAGATTATTACAAGTATCCAAATTTTACTCATTTCATGGATGAACATTAATTCAAAGGAAAATGGTGGAAATAAAGGCTTTTCTTGCAAATCCAAATCATCAATATTGTGCATCCCAAAGTGGAGAACATGATTGTAGTACCCATAATGAAAAGAATGGAGATTATAATAAGGATCCAAGTTTGATTCATTTCACGGATAAATATTAATTATAAGGTAAATGGTGGAAAGAAAGGCTTTTCTCGCAAATCCAAAGCATCAATATCATGTATCCTAATTTGAAAAACATGAATGTAGTGCTTAAAACGAAAGGAATGGAGATTATATTAAGAATCCAAGTTTGTCTTATTTCACGGATGAACATTAATTATAAGCAAAATGGTGGAATGAAAATTTTTTTTGCAAGTCCAACGCATCAATATTGTGTATCCCAATGTCGAGAACATGATTGTAGCGGCTATGGTGATAAGAATGGAGATTATAATAAGAATCCAAGGTTGTTTCATTTCACGGATGAACTTTAATTGGAAGGAAAATGATGGAAAGAAATGCTTTTCTTGCAAATCCAAAGCATCAATAGCGTGTATCCCAATGTGGAGAACAAGACTTGGTGCCCATAACAAAAAGAATGGAGATAATAATGAGTATCCAAGTTTGTCTTATTTCACGAATAAACTTTAATTAAAAGGAAAATGTTGGAAAGATAAGCTTTTCTTACAAATCCAAAGTGTCAATATCATGTATCCCAATATGGAAAACATAATAAAAAGAATGGAGATAATAATGAGTGTCCAAGTTTGTCTTATTTCACGAATAAACTTTAATTAAAAGGAAAGTGGTGGAAAGATAAGCTTTTCTTGCAAATCCAAAGCATCTATATCTATATCCCAATATGGAGAACAGGATTGCAGTGCCCATAACGAAAGGAATAGAGATTATAATGAGTATCCACATTTATCTCATTTCACGGATGAACTTTAATTATGAGGAAATTGGTGGAAAGGTAAGCTTTTATTGCAAATCCAAAGTATCAATATCGTGTATCCCGATGTGGAGAACATGATTGCAGTGCCCATAATGAAATGAATGGAGATAATAATGAGTATCCAAATTTGTCTCATTTCATGAATGAACATTAATTAAAAGGAAAATGGTGGAAATAAAAAGTTTTTGTTGCAAATCTAGAGTATGAATATCATGCAACCCAGTGGGGAAAACATGATTTTAGTGCCTGTAATGTTAGGTATGGAGATTATAATGAGTATCCATATTTGTCTCATTTCACGAATAAACATTAAATATAAGGAAAATGGTGAAAAGAAAAGCTTTTCTTGGAAATCTAAAGCATCAATATCATGCCTCCTAATAGGAAGAACATGATTGTAGTGCGCATAACAAAAAGAATGTAGATTATATGAATGTCCAAATTTGACTCATTTCATGGATAAACATTAATTATAAGGAAAACGGCAGAAAGAAAAGCTTTTCTTGCAAATCCAGAGCATCAATATCTTGCAACCCAGAATGGAGAACATGATTGCAGTGCTCACAACAAAAAGGACATAGATTGTTACGATTATCCATGTTTGACTTATTTCACAAATAAACATTAAGTATAAGGTAAATGGTGGAACGAAATGCTTTTCTTGCAAATCCAATGCATCAATATCATGTATCCTAAAATGGAGAGCATAATTATAATGCCCACAACAAAAATAAATGTGGTTTATTACGAGTATCCAAGTTCAACTCAATCGCAAATGAACATTAATTTTAAGTAAACGATGGAAAGTAAAGCTTTTCCTGTAAATCCAAAGCTTTGATATCGTGTAACCCAAGGTGGAGAACATGATTGTAATACCCATAACAAAAAGAATGTAAATTATTACGAGTATCCAAGTTTGACTGATTTCACAAATAGACATTAATGATAAGGAAAGCTGTGGAATGATAAGCTTTTCTTGTAAATTTGAAGCATCAAAATTATGTATCCTAATATGGAAAGTATTACTGTCATGCCTAAGACAAAAAGAATGTAGATTATTACATGTATTCAAGTTTGACTCATTTCATGAATGGACATTAATTTAAGTGAAATGGTAGAATGAAAAGCTTTTCTTGCAAATTCATAGCATTAATATCGTGTATCCCAAAAGGGAGAACATGATTATAGTGCCCACAACAAAAAGGATGGAGATTATTACGAGTATCCAAGCTTGATTCTTTTCATAGATGAACACAAATTACAGGGAAAATGGTGTAAAGAAAAGCTTTTCTTGCAAATCCAAAGCACCAATATCTTGTACCCCAACATGGAGAACATGATTGTAGTGCCCATAATGAAAAGAATAGAGATTATAATGAGTATCCAAGCTTGTCTCATTTCACAGATAAACATTAATTATAAGGAAAATGGTGGAAATAAAAAGCTTTTATTACAAATCTAGAGCATCAATATTGTGCATCCTAATGGGGAGAATATGATTTTAGTGCTCATAACGAAAAGAATATGGATTGTTATGAGTATCCTAGGTTGACTCATTTCATGGATGAACAGTAATTATAAGGAAAATGGTGGAAAGCAAAGCTTTTCTTGCAAATCCAAAGCATCAATCTCGTGTATCCCAAAGTGGAGAACATAATTGTAGTACCCATAACAAAAAGAATGAAAATTATAATGAGTAACCAAGTTTGTATCACTTTACGGATGAACATTAATTATTAGGTGGTAGAAAGAAAAGCTTTTCTTGCAAATCCAAAACATCAATATCGTGTGTAGCAATGTGGAGAACATAATTTTAGTGCCCATAATGAAAAGAAATGAGATTAGTATGAGTACCCAAGTTTGACTCATTTCATGGATGAACATTAATTATAAGGTAAATGGTGGAAATAAAGCCTTTTCTTACAAATCCAAATCATCAATATCGTGTATCCCAAAGTGGAGAACATGATTGTAGTACCCATAATGAAAAGAATAGAGATTATAATAAGGATCCAAGCTTAATTCATTTCACGGATGAATATTAATTATAAGGTAAGTGGTGGAAAGAAAGGCTTTTCTTGTAAATTCAAAGCATCAATATCATGTATCCCAATGTGGAAAACATGATTGCAGTGCCTATAATGAAAGGAATGGAGATTATAATGAGTATCCAAGTTTGTCTTATTGGACAAATAAACTTTAACTAAAAGAAAAATGGTGGAAAGATAACTTTTTCTTGCAAATCCAAAGCATGAATATCATGTATCCTAATATGGAGAACATGATTGTAGTGCCCATAATGAAAAGAATGGGGATTATATTGAGAATCCAAGTTTGTCTCATTTCCCGGATGAACATTAATTATAAGGAAAATGGTGGAATGAAAAGTTTTTCTTACAAGTCCAATGCATCAATATAATATATTCCAATATGGAGAACATGATTATAGTGGCTATGGTGATAAGAATGGAGATTATAATAAGAATCCAAGGTTGTTTCATTTCACGGATGAACTTTAATTACAAGGAAAATGATGGAAAGAAATGCTTTTCCTGCAAATCCAAAGCATCAATATCGTGTATCCCAATGTGGAGAACATGACTATGGTGCCCATAACGAAAATAATAGAGATAATAATGAGTATCCAAGTTTGTCTTATTTCACGAATAAACTTTAATTAAAAGGAAAATGGTGGAAAGGTAAGCTTTTCTTGCAAATCCAAAGCATCAATATCTGTATCCCAATATGGAGAATAGGATTGCAGTGCCCATAATGAAAAGAATAGAGATTATAATGAGTACCACGTTTGTCTCATTTCATGGATGAACTTTAATTACAAGAAAATTGGTGGAAAGGTAAGCTTTTCTTGCAAATCCAAAGTATCAATATCGTGTATCCCAATGTGGAGAACATGATTATAGTGCCCATAGCGAAAAGAATGGAGATAATAATGAGTATCCAAGTTTGTCTATTTCATGAATGAACATTAATTACAAGGAAAATGGTGGAAATAAAAAGCTTTTGTTGCAAATCTAGAGTATTAATATCGTGTATCCTAATAGGGAGAACATGGTTTTAGTGCCCATAATGTTAGCTATGGAGATTATAATGGGTATCCATATTTGTCTCATTTCACGAATGAACATTAATTATAAGGAAAATGGGGAAAAGAATAACTTTTCTTGGAAATCCAAAGCATCAATATCGTGCCTCCTAATGTGGAGAACATGATTGTAGCGCCCATAACAAAAAGAATGTAGATTATTACGAGTGTCCAAATTTGACTCATTTCAAGGATGAACATTAATTATACGGAAAATGAAGAAAAGAAAAGCTTTTCTCGAAAATCCAAAGCATCAATATCGTGCAACCCATAATGGAGAACATAATTGTAGTGCTCACAACAAAAAGGACATAGATTGTTATGAGTATCCATGTTTGACTCATTTCACAGATAAACATTAATTATAAGGTAAATGGTGGAACGAAATGCTTTTCTTGCAAATCCAATGCATCAATATCATGTATCCTAAAGTGGAGAGCATAATTATAGTGCCCATAACACAAATAAATATGGTTTATTATGTGTATCCAAGTTCAACTCAATTCGCAAATGAACATTAATTTTAAGTAAAATGATGGAAAGTAAAGCTTTTCCTATAAATTCAAAGCTTTGATATCGTGCAACCTAAGGTGGAGAACATGATTGTAATACCCATAACAAAAAAAATATAGATTATTATGAGTATCCAAGTTTGACTCATTTCACGAATAGACATTAATGATAAGGAAAGCTGTGGAATGAAAAGCTTTTCTTGTAAATCTGACGCATCAAAATCGTGTATCCCAATGCCGAAAGCATTACTGTCATGCTTAAAACAAAAAGAATGTAGATTATTACATGTATTCAATTTGACTCATTTCATAGACGGACATTAATTTAAGGGAAATGGTGGAATGAAAAGTTTTTCTTGCAAATTCACAGCATCAATATCGTGTATCCCAAAGGGGAGAACATGATTATAATGCTCACAAAAAAAAGATGGAGATTATTACGAGTATCCAAGCTTGATTCTTTTCATAGATGAACGTAAATTATAGGGAAAATGGTGTAAAGAGAAGCTTTTCTTGCAAATCCAAAGCACCAATATCTTGTACCCCAACATGGAGAACATGATTGTAGTGCCTATAATGAAAAGAATAGAGATGATAATAAGTATCCAAGTTTGTCTCATTTCAAAGATAAACATTAATTACAAGGAAAATGGTGGAAATAAAAAGCTTTTATTGCAAATCTAGAGCATTAATTTCATGCATCCTAATGGGGAGAATATGATTTTATTGCTCATAACAAAAAAATTTAGGTTATTATGAGTATCCTAGGCTGACTCATTTCATGGCTGAACATTAATTATAAGGAAAATGGTGGAAAAAAAAGCTTTTCTTGTAAATCCAAAGCCAATATCGTGTATCTCAATGCGGAGAACATGATTGTAGTGCCCATAACAAAAAGAATGGAGATTATCATGAGTATCTTAGTTTGACTTATTTCACTGAGGAATATTAATTATAAGGAAACTAGTGGAAAGAAAGACTTTTCTTGCAAATCCAAAGCATCAATATCGTCTATCCAATTATGTAGAACATGATTGTAATAACCATAATGAAAAGAATGGAGATTATAATGAGCATCCAAATTTGTCCTTTTTCATGGATGAACATTAATTATAAGTAAAATGGTGGAAAGAAAAGCTTTTCTTGCAAATCCAAGGCATCAATATCGTGTGTCCCAAAGTGGAGAACATGATTGTAGTACCCATAACTAAAAGAATGAAAATTATAATGAGTAACCAAGTTTGTCTCATTTTACGGATGAACATTAATTATTAGGAATATGGCAGAAAGAAAAGCTTTTCTTGCAAATCCAAAGCATCAATATCATGTGTCGCAATGTGGAGAGCATAATTTTAGTACCCATAATGAAAAGAAAGGAGATTAGTATGAGTACCCCAGTTTGACTCATTTCATGGATGAACATTAATTATGAGGTAAATAGTGGAAATAAAGGCTTTCTTACAAATCCAAATCATCAATATCATGTATCCCAAAGTGGAGAACATGATTGTAGTAGAATGGAGATTATAATGAGGATCCAAGCTTGATTCATTTCACGGATGAACATTAATTATAAGGTAAATGGTGGAAAGAAAGGCATTTCTTGCAAAACCAAAGCATCAATATTGTGTATCCCAATGTGGAGAACATGATTGCAATGCCCATAACAAAAAGATTAGAGATTGTTATGAGCATCCAAGTTTGACCTATTTCACGGATGAACATTAATTATATTGAGAATGATAGAAAGAAATGCTTTTTTTTAATCCAAAGCATCAATATCTTGTATCCCAATATGGGGAACATGGTTGTAGTGGCTATAACGAAAAGATTGGATAATATAATGAGTGTCTAGGTTTGTCTTATTTCATGGATGAACATTAATTACAAGGAAAATGGGGGAAAGAAAAGCTCTTATAGCTAATTCAAAGCATCAACGTTATGAATCCCAATGTGGAGAACATGATTGTAGTGCCTATAACGAAAGGAATGGTGTAAACAAGTTTGTCT
Organism: Adansonia gregorii; assembly: GCA_038382025.1. NCBI lineage: Eukaryota > Viridiplantae > Streptophyta > Magnoliopsida > Malvales > Malvaceae > Adansonia > Adansonia gregorii. The sequence continues at coordinate 43,150 of JBBYHO010059088.1, forward strand.
CATTTCACAGATAAATTATAACTATAAGGAAAATGGTGGAAAAATAACCTTTTCTTGCAAATCCAAAGCATTAATATCGTGTATCCCAATGTGGAGAACATCATTGTAGTACCCATAATGTAAAGAATGGGGATTATATTAAGAATCCAAGTTTGTCTTATTTTAGGGATAAACATTAATTATAAGGAAAATGGTGGAATGAAAAGTTTTTCTTGCAAGTCCAATGCATCAATATCATGTATCCCAATGTGGAGAATATGATCGTAGTGGCTATGGTGATAAGAATGGAGATTATAATAAGAATCCAAGGTTGTTTCATTTCACGGATGAACTTTAATTATAAGAAAAATGGTGGAAAGAAATGTTTTTCTTGCAAATGCAATGCATCAATATCGTGTATCCCAAAGTGGAGAACATGATTGTAGTGCCCATAACAAAAAGAATAGAGATTACAAAGAGTATCCAAGTTTGTCTCATTTCACGGATGAACATTATTTATAAGGAAAATTGTGAGAAAAAGCTTTTCCTGCAAATCGAAGGCATCAACATCGTGTATCCCGATATGGAGAGCATGATTGTAGTTCCCATGACAAAAAGAATATAGATTATTACGAATATCCAAGTTTGACTCATTTCATGGATGAACATAAATTATATGTGAAATAGTGGAAAAAAAAAGCTTTTCTTACAAATCCAAAGCATCAATGTCATGTAGCCTAATGTGGAGAACATGATTGTCGAGCCCATAATGAAAAGAATGAAGATTATTACAAGTATGTAAGTGTGACTCATTTCACAGACGAACATTATTTTATGGAAAATGGTGGAAAGAAAGGCTTTTCCTGCAAATCCATATGATCAATATTGCGTGCCCATAACAAAAAGAATGGAGATTATTATGAGTATCTAAGTTTAACTCATTTCATAGATGAACATTAATTATACGAAAAATGATGGAAACAAAGGCTTTTCCTGCAAATCCAAAGCATTCATACTGTGCATCCCAATATGGAAAACATGACTGTAGTGCCCACAATGAAAAGAATGGAGATTATTATGAGCTTCCAAGTTTGACTCATTTCACAAATAAACATTAATTAAAAGGAATATGGTGGAAAAAAAAAGCTTTTCTTATAAATCCAAAGTATCAGTATCACATATCCCAATGCGGAAAGCATGGTTGTAGCGCCCATAACAAAAAAAATGTAGATTATTACGAGTATCCAAGTTTAACTTATTTTATAGATCGACATTAATTATAAGTTAAATGGTGGAAAGAAAAGCTTTTCTTGCAAATCCAAAGCATCAATATTGTGTAACCCAACGTGAAGAACATGATTGTAGATTACTATGAGTATTTAAGTTTTACTCATTTCACGATAACAAAAAAAATATGGATTATTATGAGTATCCATGTTTGGCTCATTTCAAGGATAAACATTTGCAAATCCAAAGCATCAATATCATGTAACCCAATGTGGAGAGCACGACTGTAGTGCCCATAAGAAAAAGAATATAGATTATTACGATTATCTAAGTTTGACTTATTTGATGGATAAACATTAATTATAATGAAAATGGTGAAAAAAAAAGCTTTTCTTGCAAATCCAAAGCATCAATATCGTGCATCCCAATAGGGAGAACGTGATTGTGGTACCCATAATAAAAAGAATAGAGATTATTACGAGTATCCAAGTTTGACTCATTTCATAGATGAACATTAATTATAAGAAAAATTGTGGAAGAAAAAGCTTTTCTTGCAAATCCAAAGCATCAATATGATGTATCCCAATGTGGAGAACATGATTATAGTGCCCATAACGAAAGAAATAGAGATTATAATAGGAATCCATTTTTGTCTAATTTCACAGATGAACATTAATTATAAGGAAAATGATGAAAGGAAAAACTTTTCTTGCAAATCTAAAGCATCAATGTCATGTGTCCCAATGGGGAGAACATGGTTGTAATGCCCACAACAAAATGAATGTATATTATTATGTGCACCCATGTTTGACTCATTTCATGGATGAGTATTATTTATAAGGAAAATGGTGGAAAGAAAAGCTTTTCTTACAAATCCAAAGCATTAATATTGTCCATCCCAACGTGGAGAACCTAATTGCGCGCCCATAACAAAAAGAATGGAGATTCTTACAAGTATCTAGGTTTGACTCATTTCATAGATGAACATTAATTGTAAGGAAAAAGGTGGAAAGAAAAACTTTTCTTGCAAATCCAAGGCAATAATATCATGCATCCCAATAGGGAGAACATGAATGTGGTGCCGATAACAAAAAACAAATGTAGACTATTATGAGTATCCAGGTTTGACTCATTTCCCTGATGAAATTAATTATAGGAAAAATGGTGGGAAAAAGAGTTTTTCTTCCAAATCAAAAGCATTGATATCGTATATCCCAATATGGAGAACATGGCTATGGTGCCCAAAACAAAAAGAATGGAGATTATTGCGAGTATCTTGGTTTAACTCATTTCACAGATGAACATTAATTATAAGGAAATTGGTGGAAAGAAAAGCTTTTCTTGCAAATCCAAAGCATCAATATCGTGTATCCCATTGTGGACAACTTGATTGTAGTGCCCGTAACGAAAAGAATGAAATTATTACATGTATCCAAGTTTGCCTTATCTCATAGATAAACATTAATTATAAGGAAAATGGTGGAAGAAAAGCTTTTCTTGAGAATCCAAAGCATCAATATCGTGCATCCCAATAGGGAAAACATGATTGTAGTTCCCATAACAAAAAGATTGTAGATTATTGCGAATATCCAATTTTGACTTATTTCACAAATGAACATTAATTATAAGGAAAATAGTGAAAAGAAAAGATTTTCCTACAAATCTAAAGCATCAATATTGTGTATCCCAATAGGGGGAACATGATTGTAGTACCCATAGCTAAAAGAAAGGAGATTATTACGAGTACCAAAGTTTGACTCATTTCACAGATGAACATTAATTATAAGGTAAATGGTGGAAAAAAGGCTTTTCTTGTAAATCCAAAGTGTCAATATCATGCATCCCAAAGCAAAGAACATGATTGTGGTGCCTATAACAAAAAGAGTATAGATTATTACGAGTGTCCAAGTTTGACTCTATTCGTGGATGCACATTCATTATGAGGAAAATGGTGGAAATAAAGGCTTTTGTTGCAAATCCAAAGCTTCAATATCGTGTATCCTAATATGGAGAACATGATTGTAGTACCGCAAACAAAAAGAATAGAGATTATTACGAGTATCCAAGTTTGACTCATTTCATGGATGAACATTGCTTATAATGAAAATAGTAGAAAGAAAAGCTTTTCTTGCAAATTGAAAGCATGAATATCATATATCCCAATGTCGAGAACATGATTGTAGTGCCCATTACAAAAAGAATGGAAATTATAATGAGTATCCAAGTTTGTCTCATTTGATGGATAAACATTAATTATGATGAAAATGGTCTAAAGAAAAGCTTTTCTTATAAATCCAACGCATCAATATCATGTATCCAAAAGTGGAGAACATGATTGTAGTGCCTGTAGTGAAGAGAATGGAGATTATGATGAGTGTCCAAGTTTGTCACATTTCATGGATGAACATTAATTATGAGTAAGATAACGTGAACCTTAGGATGAAAACATAAACTAAAACTCGATTGGATGGAATTAGAACCCTAGAATCGTCTTCAAAGTCAAGCAAAGAGAACTTGACCCCAATCAAACCTGCTGATTAGAACCAAAGTTATAACAATTTTGATTGCCAGAAGTTACCCTGATAAGATCAAATTGAGTTCTTATTTAAGGTACAAAGAAGAAGTTCTGACAAAGTAAAGAAACTCTCAAGTATTTTTTTCTATTTAAATCTACTAAATTACATGAATAAGATTCCTTATATTGGCCAAAAATCTGTAGAGCCCTAACTAAACTAGGAAATCCTAATCAATAAGGAAAAGTGTATTCCTAATCCTAATCTGATTACGACTTATCTAAACAACTTAAAATCCTAAACACAATCCTCATCAATAAAGATAAAGTCTACGCCTTATCATAATCTAATTAGGAATTATATAGATAAATTAAAAAAATCAAAAGTCAAAAAAATAAAAAAATAAAAAATCCTAATCTATAGGCCCATGAATACATGTAAATTAGGCTTCATTCAACTTGGACATTGGAATTGGGCTCCAAGCTTTATTCATCTTTTCTTTTTGACCTCAACATAGTGTAGAATAACACAAAACTTGGGATGAGAACACAGACTAAAACCCGATTGGATGGAATTACAACCCTAGGATTGCCTTCAAAATCAAGCAAGAGGAACTTGACCCCAATCAAACCTACTGATTAGAAATAAAGTTATAACAATTTTGATCGCCAGAAGTTACCCTGATAAGATGAAATTGAGTTCTTGTTTAAAGACCAAAGAAGAAGTTCTCACAAAGTGAAAAAACTCTCAAGCATTTTTTTTATTCAAATCTACTGAATTACATGAATAAGACTCCCTTTTATGGGCCAAAAATCTATAGAGCCCTAACTGCACTAGAAAATCCTAATCAATAAGGAAAAGTGTTTTCCTAATCCTAATTTGATTAGGACTTATCTAAACAACTTAAAATCCTAAACACAATCCTAATCAATAAAGATAAAGTCTACTCCTTATCATAATAATTAGGAATTATCTAAATAAATTAAAAAAATGAAAAGTAAAAAAATTAAAAAATCTAAAATCCTAATCTATAGGCCCATGAATACATGCAAATTGGGCTTCATTCATTTTCGACTTGTGAATTAGACTCCAAGCTTTATTCATCTTTTCTTTTTAGCCTCAACACAATGTAAAAAAGTGATCAATCTAGGCAATGCATTTGATTCATTTTGAATAGACTCATTTGCTTGCATTTTCATGATTAGTCCTTACAAAGCTTGCTCCATGCATTTAGTTTTTGCCCTTGTCATTGACCCTTAATTCCTTGCAAAGGATAATAAGAATGGTTAGAAATAGTTGTTTTTGCAAGTTAATCTCCATCATTCCCTTACTCCCCGAAGAGGCATATGAGGACCATATTAGGATAGCTAAAGAGTGCAAGATGAAAGAAAAGAAAATAACTATAAGAGAAAAAGAAATAAGTGATATAAAAAGTGAGTGTGTGCAAGAAAGTCAAAAAGGCATCATAGTGTGCAATGATGAAGAAAATTTAGAATATGGAGAGCAAAATAGAGAGAAACATAAGAGAGTTAGTGCTTTTGCAAATAAAAGTGAGATTAAGATGCTATGTTAGCAAGGCAGCAACTACTTGTACTTTGTATAAGGATGTTTATTTCTTAACTAACTATCTTAACCCTTCTTTGCCTGGCGTGGTTGTTTTTTTGTTACAAGAATTTGTAGATTTTTTTCTCAAGGAAATACCATATGGATTACCTTCTTTAAGAGGTATTAAGCATCAAATAGACTTCATTCTCAGTTCATCAATCCCTAACAGGCCAACATATAGAGCAAATCCTAAGGAGACAAAAGAGATTCAAATGCAAGTGGATGAATTAATGCAAAAGGGATTTGTAAGAGAGAGTCTTAGCCCATGTTCAGTTCCTGTTATTTTGGTACCAAAGAAAGATGGAACATGGCGTATATGTGTTGATTGTCAAGCCATCAATAAAATCA
>JBBYHO010059194.1:2882-27042 GCA_038382025.1 Adansonia gregorii
TTCCATGTTGAAAGGCTAGGTGTTAAAAAAATAATTTTAAGTATTTAGTGATTTTTGTTAATAAATTGATTTTTTTTGGGTTTTTATGTTGTTATTAATGTGTTGTTTATTTTGTCTTGTAGATATGTTCTTAATCATGTTATTTTACTTGATATTTTCATATAATTGCCTATTAAAGTATACTTCTAAGTTGGTTTTTTATGATTTTTGACATGTTGGTGTTGACTTGAGCTTCGTAGAGGCTTGGATATATATATATATATATATGTTTATGTGGAAAAATAAATTTTTCTTGGTGATATAGGGCTTTGTCGAATGAATATAGCCTTAGATTTAATTTATTTCTTAATATTTCTTGATATTTGGGACTATTTGTAAAGTTTTAAAGTTGCAAAAGGCTTAAAATGATTTTTCCAAAATTTTGAAGGCCTTATAAGAGTATTTCCATGCTTGGCCAAACCTAATTTGGGTGATTTTGTGATGTTCTACTTTTCAGGTTATTCTGCAATTATAGAAAATATAGAGACTAAATTGGAAAATATTGCAAAATTTTTCTATACCATATATGCTTGACCGAATAAGGCTTGTGACTTTTAGAGGTGTTTTCATCATTATTCCAATATGTTTAAATATGTTTCATGCATATATCATAATTTTGGGGCCATTTTATAATTTTAGATAATTTAAGGACTAATTTGCAAAATTACAAAATTTTTGTTCCAAGGCCATAAGTGCTTGCCCAAATTGATTATGTAATTTTTGGTATGTGTTCCATGTTGATTTGGATAATTTAATACTTGATTTTATGTTTTATTTCATAAAGGGAATAAATTGCAAAAATAAAAAATTTTGTCTTAAAGCCATCCATGCTTGGCCAAGCCACTTGTAAACCTTTAAAGTGTCTTTTATGTATATTTAACATGTTTGAATATGTTTCATATATTTTTAACCATTTTAGGGCATTTTTATAATTTTAAAAAGTTTAAGGACTAATTTGTAAAACTTTAAAAAATTGCTCCAATGCCATAAGCAGTTGCCCGAATGCTTTTTATGACTGTTGACATAATTTTCATAATTTTTTGTGATTTATTTTGTGTTTAATTATGAGTTTATCTATGTAGGGATGAAATTACAAAGTTTGCAAAGTTTAGAGTCCATTAAGAAAAACTTGTGTTTAACATCAAAATCGTATTTTCTTGTATAAAATTTCTAACCTAGGCATATTTCTAGCATTCCTCTAGTTTTTCTAAGGGGTGTAGAAAATATTAAAACCTTTCATATTCTTTTAGCTTCCTGGTAAGGTATGAAATGCAATTGTTAAAAGTTTAGGGACATTTAGCTATTTTAGCATTTTAGGTCATGGTTGATGTCCAAGTTACCTATGGAAGGTATAATTATCATTTCATACCATTATTGAGTCCTTTAGGTTACCAGGATACTTTCACGTCGAAGGCATATTTTAGGGCCATTTTAGTAAATTTCCCTAGAACCTAATCCTTTATGATCATCAGGATGCTTATATGTCAAAGGTGCATAAGAGGTATATGTTCATCTTTTTATGGAGTTGTTGAGCCCTTTAGGCTTACTGGGATACTTTTACGTCAAGGGTAGAAATTAGGGACATTTTAGTAATTTATAGTATAACCAAGTCCTATGTGATTGCTAGGATACTTTTATGTTGAAAGTGTATAGTAGGAATAGGTTCTTTTCTCTATAAAGTTATAGAATTTTTTAGGTTACCAAGATACTTATATGTTAAAGATACACCTTAGGGTTATTTTAATAATTTATCTTATAACAAAGTCTTTTATGACCACCGAGATATTTCTATGTCGAAAGTGCATCATAAGGATAGGTTCATTATTTTATGAAGTTATTAAGTTCATTAGAGTATCAAGATACGGATATGTCAAAGGTACACCTTAGGGACATTTCATTAATTTATTTTTGAACCAAGTCTTTTAGGGTCACCAGGATACTTTTTGGTTAAAGGTGTACTTGAAGGGACATGTTGGTCAAATGAACCAAATTAAGATCCTTAGAGTCAAGTTCAATACATTTTTTTTAAATCGACTTTTAAGGAATTTTTTATATTATTACTTAAATAAAATTGACAATTTTAAATTGAGGCAATAACTTCTATGTTAAAATATTACATGGAATTTCTCCCAGTATATGAGAGAAGTTCTACAGATTATTTTAATAACGAGATATTCTTTTTTAAAATGAAAATTAAGATTTTTTGAGTTTTGAGAAAATAAAAACTTTTTGTGTTCCTCCCACTTTCTAACGGGGTACAAAAGATATTTTGATTTCTTAAAACTTTTCATATTGCACTGGCTTTCTAATGGGGTACAAAATAGAATAATAGAACATCCCTCTTTTTCTTGTTCTTCGAAAGTGTGTGAAAGATATTTGATTTTCCAAAAATATTAAAAACCTAATGTTCTCACATGGCATAATAAATTTGTTTTATAAAACATTATGTATGAGAATTATAATTAAATACCAAATATTGAAACTGGATAAAAACTAGAATTTAAATTGATGCATGGTTAATAGGTACTAATTTTAGGGCATAATGAGAAGGTCAATCTTTACTTACGATTGTAATTGACTCCTAACCCTTTTATATGATTTCTGGTATTACTGTAGATCTCAAAGTTTATTTTTAAGGGTTTTGTAACCCTCGAAATACAAACTTCGATAAGTAACTAATCTCACGTGACTCAAATAGATTGGTGGCGACTCTAGAAAAATGATCGTTTCATAATGACTATTTTGGGTGAAGTCGAGTGAACGATTCATTTTGAATACTCAGTCCCCAGATAAATAAATAAATAAATAACAAAAATAATAATGATATAGCCTTTAAAAAATAAAATATGATGATATACAGATATATATATATAGGAGGAATAAGGGTTCTCTTACCATTTATGGCCAGGATTCAGATTCGTGCCATGTCATGACAGCCTGGCAACTTCGTGGGGGACTAGTTAAAGAGTCAGGCCTAATATTAATCATGTATTAAATAATTTTGATTAATTTAGTTTTAATCAGTATTTAACTATAATTCTTGATATTTTCAAAATAAAATTTTTATTAAATTTTTGACTTTTAAGGAAATCTGGGTATATATTCTTCATATTTTTCAATAACCATTTTGTTTCTTTTGCAACATTTTTTCTATGAGGAATTTAGGATAGGGTTTTATTATTTTGTTTAAAAAAAGTCAAGTCATGTTCCCTCACACGCACTGTGCACATGCATATGCATTAGATTCTCTTCAAGATATACAGAAAGGGCATGGGTAACCAATATTTTAGGCAAATGTGAAGTAGCTTTACCTTCTGAGGTGTTAGCCTCCGCTTGGGCTAATGAAAAGCCTGCTAGTTGTAAATTCTTATGCCTCCCCGAGGTAGGACTCATTAGTTCTTTCTAGACTCGGGGAGCAATTTGAGAACCTATTTAGATGTCTAACCTAAACTTCAAGTAATAAACTATAGAGGCTTCACCAGTTAGAGCCATATTTAGTTTTAGAAGCTACCGAATTAGGTACAAATAAAGGAAAGCCTCTAATCTTTTAATCTTATAATTAGATCCTTTTATTAATAAGTGTATGTTGTATTACTATGATACATTTTGCTTTTATTTATTTCTACTGTTAGTTTGTTATATTATGAAGGATTTTTCTTTTGGCATGACATTCATATCAGATGGAAACTTGCAAATTTATTCATGCATTTGTTTTTACATCTGCAAAGTTTACATTTTTACATGCTCATACACTCATAATTTTTACAATATACTAAAATTGTTCCATTTCTTGTATTTTCAAGGATCAAGACATGGATGATCATGTAGAGGCAAGAATCAACACGTTGAATTCATTGAAGGAGTATGCGAACATAAAATTTGAGTAATAAAAAAGTAACTTGGTGGACTAATAAATAGGGTCGAGAGCTTAAAGGAAGTAGTTGAAGAAATAGGGTGTGAGATCCAAGACCAACTTTACTAAATAAACATTTTTTTTAAATACTTCCAAGTCCAAAATAAAATGGATTAGAGATATTTTAGTATGAATGATGATAAAACTTATAAATCAGAAAATATAATCATGAATTCATTATATACATTTTGCATGCATTATATACATTTTGTTTGCATTACATTCAATAGTTTACAGATTAAAAGCTGAGAATAATATAGGACAAAAGTAATAATCATTCACTATGCTAACTTCCTTAAAATTGAAGGGTAAGTCTTACATCCCTTCAAATTAATCAAATATCAAACATTGTCTTTATCAAAGTTGACTTGCATGGCTTTATGCCGGTTAACTCTTTTTAGATTTAGGTTTTGCCTTGGTCACCTAAGTTGACTCATATGGTTTTCTCTTGGTTAACTTTTTTTAGACTTAAGTTCTACTTTGGTTACCTATGTTGACTCGTATGGTTTTGTCCTAGTCAACCCTGTTCAGACTTAGGTTCCACTCTAATTAGCCAAGTTAACTTGTATGGTTTTGTCCTGGTCACGTTGACTTATATGGTTTTGTCTTAGTCAACTTTTTCAGACTTAGGTTCTGCCCTAGTCACCTAAGTATACTTGCATGGTTTCGTCTTAGGCAACCCATTTTAGACTTCGCTTTTGCCTTGTTCACCAAAGTTGATTCATATGGTTTCATCTTGTCAACCCAGTTTAAACTTATTTTTTTCCCTAGTCAATCCCATATTTTAACCTAGGTTTCATCCCTAGTTGTTTTGCTATTGATGTAAAATTTTTCTTAGTTGAGTTTGTTTTATGGCCCAAACAAAATCGTATCTATTTTAATCCTTGCCTTGTCCCTAATTCTCAGCAACTACCAAAAGGGGCATTGTTTACACCTAATTTTTTTCAAGGCCATACCCAAGAACAAGAATTGGATGGCCACCTGGTGAGGGTTGATTCCTCCAACTAGACTGGACATTTTCAAAACCTTTTTAGTCATGCCTAAATGACTGCTTTTGCATATGATAGAAACTTGCCATTTCAAGGGTTGTAGAGAACAAATCTCAAGTAAAAAAGATGTATCAAGGTAAAATAATTAGTTTTTGATTTTGTAATTATGAAAATTTGAAATTCAATTTTATAAATGATATCAAGATCAAATTTCTCATTTTAGAGAATTTTTTAAGAATTTTTTTGTAAACTTTGTAAAGTAGACTGTCATATATTTTTACCTACACATGTGTGATATTTATGGTGATACTCACTTCTAAAAATTAGAAATATTAATGGAAAAATTTTTATCGACATTTTATACCACTAGGATTTGAATTTTTCATGGTATCGCGAGTATCATAATCCTCAAAATTTTGTAGGTAAAGTTTGTTTTGGGTTTCAAGTTTTCATCTTTGGTTATTTTTATAAATTAGTATTTTGATTTATGTGTTGAATTTAATTCATTTTTATAAAATTTGAATATATTTTTTGTAATTTTCTCGTTTTCAAAATACAAAATTTTTACTCCGTAAATTTTTGATAGGATTTTTCTAAGTTTATAATTTTTAAAATTCTTCAAATATTTTCATTAAATTCATATTAAGTTAGTTTTTGAAAATTCAATCTATTTGATGAGTTTTGTATTTTTTTTAATAACAATTTTCCTCCATAAAGTTTTTTCTTGTAAAATTTTACAAGTTTGAAATTTTTAATTGCCTTTTTCGTGACATAAAATTTCTCAAAAAATTTTTTTTTGAATGTTTATATGGAAATTTTATTAATTTTTTTTTAGTGGGCGAAAATTTATTTTTTTTCCATTTCTTGGGTTTTAAAACCCGTTAACTCTTTTTATTAGGCCCAATATGCCCATTAACTTTTCGACAAGCCTAATGAGTCCATTTTTGTTTTTTAACAAGTCTAGGAACTTATTTAGATTAAAATTGTTATGTGAGGTTTTATCCTTTGAATACATAATTTTTAATTTGCTACAATTTAGTTCATATAATTTGTTTTTATTCATATTAGATTTTTAATCTCTCATGTCTCTAGAGGATGATGTCATGCATGATGCAACATACAAAATGACAAAAATCATTAATTTAAATCTAATCAAAATTAAAAAAAAAGAGTAATAATAATAAAATAAAAAAAGACAGTAATAGAAAATTCACGATAGGTTCACCCAAGGCATTTTTTAAGCCTTGGCCGATCCTCCCTCTTGGGAAAAAATGGAGAGAGCTTTCATGAAAAAAATGATGGCTTTCATAAGCCAAAAATAATAACAATTAGTAAATTACGTAAGTTTTTTCAAGTTTTTCAAACTTTCAAGGTAAATTCACTGGGAAAACTTGTGATTTTGTTCATTTCCATTATATTTCATCGTTAATATGAGCTTGATGATCACTTGTGCTCATGGATTTCATTCCATGTTGAAAGGCTAAGTGCTGAAAGCTATGAACAATTTTATGTATTTAGTGATTTTTGTTGTAATTTTGTTAACAATTGATTTGTTTTCGGATTTTTATGTTGTTATTAATCTGTTGGTCAATTTGTCTTGCAAATATGTTCTTAATCATGTTTTTTACTTGATATTTTCATGTAATAACTTAATAAAGTATCTTATACGTTGGGTTTTTATGATTTTTGACATGTTAGTGTTGTCTTGAGCTTGATAGAAGCTTGGAGATTATGTGAAAAATTAATTTTTCTTGGTGACGTAAGGCTTGGCCGAATGTTATATAGCTTTTGATTCAATTTATTTCTTAATTTTTCTTGATATATAGGACTATTTTGCGAAGTTTTAAAGTTGTAAAGCCTTAAAACTGATTTCCCAAAATTTTGAAAATTAGAATGGCATTTCCATGCGTGGCTAAACATAACTTGGATAATTTACGATGTTCTAATTTTTTAAAGTTATTTTGTAATTATAAAAAATATAGGGACTAAACTGTAAACTATTTTAAAACTTTTTTCTATGCCATATATTTTTAGCTGAATATGGCTTGTTACCTTTATAGGTATTTTCATGATTATTTCAATATGTATAAATACGTTTCATTTATTTTCATCATTTTGGGGCTATTTTGTAACTTTAGATAATTTAAGGACCTATTTGTAAAATTGAAAAGTTTTTGTTCCAAGGCCATAGGTGCTTGGCCGAATTGATTATTGTAATTTTTTCCATGTTGATTTGGATTTTTTTAATATTTGATTTTATGTTTTATTTTGTGTAGGGATTAAATTATGAAACAAAAAAAATTTGTTTCAAAGCCATCCATACTTGGCCAAGCCATTTATAGACCTTTAGGGGTGCCTTTCATATATATTTAATGTGTTTGAATGTGTTTTATATATTTTAACCATTTTTAAGCATCTTTGCTATTTTTGAAAGTTTAGGGACTAATATGCAAAACTTAAAAATTGCTCCAAAGCCATAGGTAGATGGTCGAATACTTCTTATGATTATTGACATGATTTTCATAATTTTTTATGATGTATTATTGTTTAATTATGAGTTTATTTATGTAGGGACTAAATTGCAAAGTTTACAGTCCATTAAGAAAATCTTGTGTTTAAAGTCAAAATCATCTTTTACGATATAACATTCCTAATTTAAGAATATTTCTAGTATTCCTATAGTTTTTCGAAGGGGTGTAGAAAATATTAAAACCTTTCGCATTTCTTTTGTTTTTCGGTGAATGCAATGTTAAAAAGTTTAAGGGCCTATTAGTAATTTTTGGATTTTAAGTCATGTTTGATATCCAAGTTACTCATGGAAGGTGTAATTATCATTTCATACCACTATCGAGTCTTTTATATTACCAGGATAATTTCATGTTGAAAGTATACTTTAGCGGCATTAGTAATTTCCTTAAAATCAAGTCTTTTATAATCACCATGATACTTATATGTTGAAAGTGAACAATAAGGATAGGTTCATTTTTTTATAAAGTTGTCAACTCTTTAGGTGTATCGAGATACTACTATGTCAAAGGGTAGATCTTAAGGATATTTTAGTAATTTATATTAGAACCAAGCCCTATGTGATCACTGCTTACTTTTATTTTGAAGGTGTATAGTAAGAATAGGTTCATTTGTCTTTAAAGTTATAGAATCTTTTAGGGTACTGAGATACTTATATGTGAAGGTACACCGTAAAGGTGTTTTAGTAATTCATATTAAAACCAAGTCCTTTATGACCACTGAGATACTTTTACTTTGAAGGTGCATAATAGGGATAGGTTCATCATTTTATGAAGTTATCAAATTCATTACGGTACTGAGATACTTATATGTTAAAGGTACATTTTAGGGACATTTCATTAATTTATTTTTAAACTAAGTCCTTTAGGGTCACAGGGATAATTTTAGGTTAAAGGTGTACTTTAAGGGACATGTTGGTCAAATCGACCAAATTAAGATCTTTAAAGTCGAGTTGAGTACATTTAGTTTAAATCGCGTCTTAAAGAATTTTATATTATTACTAAAATAAAATTGGAATTTTTCAATTAAGGCGTGTCTTTGATGTTAAAATAGTACATGAAATTTCTCTCAGTAAATGAGAGAAGTTCTATAGGTTATTTTAATAATGAGATATCCTTTTTAAAAATAAAAATTACGATTTTTTCAATTTCAAAAAAATAAAACCTTTTGTATCCCTCCGACTCTTCAGCGGGGCACAAAAAGATATTTTGATTTTATAAAAGCTTTTGTATTCCACCGGCTTTCTAGCAATGTATGAAAGCAAACAATAAAAACTTTCAAGTTTTTTTTTAGTTGTATGAAAGGGTGTGAAAGATATTTTGATCTTCAAAAAATATTAAAAACCCGATTTTCTCATACAAAATAATAAATTTACTTTATAAAATATTACATGTAGGAATTGTAATTAAATACTGAGTATTGAAACTAAATAAAAATCAAAATTTAAATTCACACATGGTTAATACATACTGATTTTCGAGCATCATAAGATGGTTGATCCTTAATGTGATTGTAACCGACTCTCAAACCCTTTTATATGATTATTGGTATTATCACAAATCTCAGGGTTTGTTTTTAAGGGTTTCATAATCCTTGAAATACAAATTTCTACAAATCACCAATCTTACCTGGCTAAAATAGATTGGTGTCAACTTTAGAAAAATGGTCATTTTGTATTGACTATTTAAGGTTAAGTTGAGCAAGCGATTTATTTCAACTATTTAGTCCTATGCAAAAAAATAAATAAAGAAAGAAAAATAATAATGATATGGCCCCTAAAAAAATGATGATATATAGATATATATAGGGACAAGGGGTACGCCCGCCATTTAAGTCAAGCTAGTCAGGATTCATATCCAAGCCATATTGCGAAAGAAGATGTTTTCGTTGCCAATCGTGTATAGTAGTCGTTAGACTTATGATACTAGGTCATCTTATATATGGATTATCATAGTTAAAGATCATCGCAAAAGGGTCCACAATGGATGGATACCAAAATAAGGGTGGTTTTATGTAATATATGAAAATATTGAAGATGGATGAGTGATTTAGAGAGCATTCACCACTTTGAGTCCACTGAAGACATATCTCGAATAGTCTTGACTTTGGTTAATTGGATTAAAGTTTTTAGCCAGGGCATAGCAAATTTTGACAAACAGTTTCTCATAGATTCATGGTCGTTAACCATGAGTAGCCAGGTCTAACATGGATAGAGGTAGAGTAGACATTGCGTCATGCTTATCTTTAAATTTGGGATATATTTTGAAAGGACCATAGTGCATTGATAGGCTGGTTACTAAAAGGTTCTAAAGAAGTCACACTTCATTTTATCAATATTTGGGTGGTCATGACGGATTGCCAAATCCCGATCTTGATCTATGAACATGATTAATGAAATTATTTGTGTTTATTGCCAACATGTTGGGCACCCAATGGGTCACATATAATGAGATAGAATTGTTAAATTAAATCTATTATTTAATTAAATATGACTTAATTGAATAAGAGAAAAATTGAGGAGGACTTGATTGAATTAATTCAACTAAGAAGAATTTAAACATAAATTAGAGTTTTAAAATCTAGTTTGAGATGTTTTAACAAGGCAAAAATGTTTCTTATTAATAAAATATCTAAATGTAAACATTGCTTCAAGAAAATGTATTAAATAAGCCAAATATTATCATTTGCAAATTAAATATATTATTTGCTAATTATTTAATATTTTTCCCATGAAGTAGAATTGTTTTACTCAGGTTAGAAATTTGATTGTGGATTAAATTGCCTAACATGTGAATTAGGGGTTTTAGACTAGAAACCCTAAATTAGCAAGACAAAAGAGTTTGTTTAGTTGTGAATTACTCTAAGTTGGGCCTAAAAATGGGCTTGGTGCATGTTGTGCCTTCCTTGGTGTGTTATTAGGCACCATGTTACTACTAAGGCCCAATCTTAGACAAGCTAATTAAAAATTATTTTAATTAAGCTTCAAGTAACCCGAAAAGTGATGCCACCTATAGGTTTATTTTAATGGGTCCAGTTCACTCATTAAACATCTAAACCTAACTCAAGAAGCTTACAAATATGATATGAAGTCATTTTTAGGAAAGAGAGGTTATAGTAGATGCCTAATTTTGTCTAAGTCCTTCTCTTTGACAATCTAGAAATATTTGAGACCAAGAAGTTAGTGGCAGCCAGGTAAAGTTAGACTTTCTTCATGAGGCTGGGACATTTTCAAGACATATTAGTCCGGCTTAAATGGCCACATGTGCACATGACAGAAAAAAGTAAAATTTCAAATGGCTATAAAGAACAAATCTCAGATAAAAAGACGAATATAAAGGTAATTAACTTTTAATTTTATTCTTTTAAAATTTTGAAATTTAGTTCTGCAGATGGTATCATGGTCAATTTTTTTTTTCAAAATTTTGAGAATTTTTCATAAAATTTAGGAAGTCAACTGTTGTATATTTTTACCAATACCTTTGTAGTATTCTTGCAGATATGCACTTCAGACAATCAAAAATATTGAAAAAAATATATGTATTGGCATTTTATACAATAAGGTGTCAAATTGACAAATTTATCAATTAATTTTAAATTTTTTTCATTGTGTCACGAGTTCTTGCTCATGAATTTTTGAGTGAAACTTGTTCCAAAAGTCAAAATTTTATCTTTATTATTTTAATCAATTAATACTTTGAGTAATGTATTAAATTTAGCTCATTTTTCTCAAGTTCGATTTATTTTTAGAATTTTCTTGTTTCTAAAATACTATCTCATGAATTTTTTCAGTGGGATTTTTCTAAGTTTATAAGTTTTAAAATGCTTTAACTACTTTCATTAAATTCATATTAAATCATTTTTTGAAAATTTAATTTATTTTATGAATTTTTCAATTTTATCAAATAATAATTTTCTTCCATGAAAATTTTTTTCATAGAATTTATGGGTTTAGGATTTCTAATTGATTTTTTCTTGCATATAAGACTTTTTAAAAATTTCTTCTATAATTCAACACTTTTAATTTTTATAAGAGTTTTCTAATTGATTGTTTCTATTTTTGCTATTTTGGGCCAAATTTCTTTAATGGGTATAAAACTTGTAAATTTGGCTAATGAGCCCAATGTGATTTCTAAGCCAATTTTTAGTTTTTGACCAAGCCTATTTCATTGTCTGCAAGCCCAATTTTTTTATTTCCACCAGGCCCATCAACTTTCCAACGAGGCCCACAAGGCCCAATAATTTTTCTCTCTCTAAGATTTTTATTAATTCTTTTTGGAGTCCAACATTTCATATGGACACTTAATTGAGCTTTTTATGTGTTTAAATTCATAAATAAATTTATTAATTTATAAATTTCAACTTTTTATAATTTAGCCCTTCTAACTTATTTTTTTCGTAAAATTTTTAATTATGACCACATTTTTTTTCATTTTTCTATTCTCAAAATTTTGTTTCTATTTATTTTAATTGTAGAATTTAGTGATTTAGTTGCATGAACTAGTTTGGTTTGAATTTAATTTTTCCTTAATTAATTTAGTTACATTTTAACTATATATTAAATCAATGTTATTCTAATCATTGTGTGGCCTAACCATGCCCATAATAAGCTTTTTGACTAAGATAAATTAATTAATTAAAGCATGATATAACATAGAAAGTCTATAAGATTAATTAACAAACAAATAAATAAAATAAAAGAGAAATAGGCAGAAAATGCTAGTAGCATTTGGCCAAGAAGTATTTTTTTAACCCCTTGGCAACTTATTTCCTCTATGTATATAGGAAGGATGCTTCTAGGAGAGACTAATGGCTTTCTAGCAAAAAAAAAAAAAAAAAAGAAGATAAAAAACACTTAAGAAAATAAAAAGTTTTACATATTTTCTACACTTTCAAGGTAAAAATACTTGGAAAAGTTTTACTTTTTGTTACTTTCACTTATTTTTCTTTCTTTTATTGAGCCATGCTTGTGCTTATAGATTTAAATCTAGTTGAAAGGCGAGGTATGATGGTTATGAATACAAAGTTTCTTGATTTTGTTATTTTATTTAATTTGCAAAAGTAATAAATTGATTTTTATCATGATAATTTGTATTTGTTGGTAGAAAAATTATTATGTTCATGTATATATTTTTGTCCTATTTTTGTAATATGTTCTTGTTGATTTATGTTAATTTATTCATTATTTATCATGTTTTTATACGTATTATGCTTGATAAAAATTATGACGCATATGTATGTTGATGTTTTGATTTTTTTAGGTTATTTTGTAATCATGGAAAATCTAAGAATGGCTATATAAGTTTGGGCAAACCCATGTTGTGACCTTTATGAGTGTTTTTCATGTATTTTTGATATATTTAAATGTGTTTCATACGTTTCTAACCGTTGGTGGCCATTTGAAAAGCTTAAGGACTTGGTTGTAAATATTTAAAAAATTATTCTATGGCCAAAGGTACTTAGTTGAACCTTCCTTGTAATTTTTATGTGATTTTTGTGTTGACTTGGATGTGTTTGATGTTTGATGTTTTATGTTATGTAGGGACTAAATTATAGAAATAAAAAATGATTGTTTCTAGGCCATAAATGCATGGCCGAATGCCTATTGTGATATTTGTTATGAATTCTATGATTTTCATTATGTTATTTTGTAAGGACTATTTTGCAAATTCAAAAAAGTTTATAGATAATTCTAAACATCTAATTTCATCCGGGTCTCTTTTCGATAATCCTAAATATCAAAGATTGAGAACTTAACGGCTACCTTCATTCGAAACGATTTATTTAGATGAACTAGACATTCTTAAGACCGTTTTAGTCATATTTAAATGGTTGTAAGTTCACGTGACAAAAAAAGTGATATTTTGATCTCTAATTTCGGATATATAAGATGAATATATAAAAGAAAAACTATTTTTAGTAGTTTCTTCTCAAATTTTGAAAATCTATCTCTGTAGATAATATCACAGTCAAATTTCCCATTTTAGGAATTTTTTGAGAATTTTTCATAAAATTTGAAAAATTGGCTGCTATATATTTTTGTTGATACAACGTGGTATTTATGCTGATACTCACTTCAAAAAATTAAAAATATTCAAGAAAAAATTTCTATTAGCACTTATGCCACAAAGTGCCAGGTTATTCATTTTAGTAATAAATTTTGAATTTTTCACAATATCATGAGTATTATTTTCCTGAATTTTTTCTTAATAAAATTACTTCTAATTATAAATTCTCATCTTTACCATTTTGTAAATTAATATTTTGAATAATATATTTGATTTAGTTAATTTTATGTAAGTTTCAATTTATTTTTTGAAAGGTTTCTCGGGTCTCGAAGATGAACTTTCCATTATTTGTAACATTTCTGGTGAAATTTTCTCAAGTTTTGAATTTCAAAATTCTTTAAATATTCACATTTAACCACTATTAAATCAACTTTTCAAATTTCATTTATTTGTTATAAATTTTAGGATTTTTGTCGATTTCTTAATACCAAGTTTTTTGCTTCATAAATCATTCGGGAAGATTTTTTCAAGTTGAATTTTTAGAATTGTTCAAATGTAATTATTTAATTCATATTAAACTAGGTTTTCAAAATTCATTTTATTTTATAAGTTTTGCATTTTCATTCAGAATTGTTCCCATTCCAAAATACTGAGTTTTCTACTTCGTAATTTTTTTCAATGGATTTTTTTAGATTTATATTTTTTAAAATTCTTTAAATAATATTATTTAATTCATATTTAATCAGTTTTTCAAAATTTAATTTATTTGATGAGTTTTAGAATTTTTCTTGTTTTTGAGATATGAAGTTTTCTACTCTATAAATTTTTTTGATAAGATTTTTTCGAGCTTATAGTTTTTAAAATTGTTCAATATTATTATTCAATTCATATTAAATCACTTTTGAAAAATTCAATTTCTTTTATGAGCTTTGTATTTTTCACAAATAACAATTTTTCCTAGTAAGTGTTTTTATTATAAATTTGATATTTTTAATGTTTTTTTTGTAAATTAAAAATTGTGTTTATTATTATAATAAATTAAATTGATCACATGGAATTTTATTTCAAATGCATAACTTTTAATTTTTATAATTTAGTCATTCTAATTAATTTTTATAGTATAATCATACGAATATCACACAAAATGCTATAGAAATGAATTATGTCATTGATGACAAAATCCATAAGAAGACAAAAATAATAAACTTAAATCAAATCAAGTTGTGATAAAATCAAACCAAAATTTCAAACAATAATTGCATGTAATAAAATATAAAAAAATTCAGAATGGTGTAGAAACCATTCTGCCAAGGCATTTTTTATGCTTTGGCCAACTTGGATCCTTATAAATAGGGACACTTTCATTCATTTGGGAGCTTTGGCTATCTTGGGCATAAATAAAAAATATATATACAAAAAATTTTTTTGTTTTCTTAAGATATAAACCTTAATCTCTTTGATTTTTTTCATTTTTATTTGTTTTTCTTCTCATTTATGATTTAAATCCATATTAAGGCTCATGGATTTTCATCCACACTGAAAGGTTGAACATGGTGATAATAAAATATGTGATTTTCTTGTTTTTCTATTTTTATTTATGTTTTGTTTTGTTTTAAATATTGTTGTTGTTGCGATTATGATTTTGTTCTAGGTATGTTGATGTTTATATTATTCTTTTCATGACATTTTGATGCTTATATGTTGATTAGTATATTAGTATATTTATTTTTAATGATTTTATTATTATTTTAGTGGTAAATATTTTATTTTATATCAAAGCATGTTTATGTTCTATTTTTCTTCCTCGGCTGAATCTGGTAAGCTAATTTGGTTATGATTTTGTGTTCATTTTTAGGTGATAATTTTATGTTTTCTTATTTTTAGGCTATTTTATAGTACTAGAAAATATAGGTATTAAATTCTAAAATATGTAAGAGCTTTTTTATGACATTTTGGCTTGGTCAAGAGCTTTGTGAGGCATGAGATCTCTGATTTATGTGTTTGTAAACGTGTTTTAGGTGTTTTTAACACTTTAGGGGTCATTTTGTAATTTTAGAAAGTTTAAAGACTAAATTGCAAAATATGGAAAAAAATAATGTTTTATGACCAAAAATACTTGGCCGAACCTTCACATATATTTTTGCCATGATTTTTTATTGGTGATTTTTTGTGATGCTTTGTGATTTTTTCATGTAGGGATCCAAATGCAAATTTAGGAAGTGTGAGGATTAGTTTGCAAAAAATTGAAAAATTTTGTTTCAAGGCCAAAGTGTTTGGCTGAATCTTTATGAATATATTTATTATGTTTTCCATGTTTATTTTCATGTGTTTGATCATTTTTATATTATTTTTCCATGTAAGGACTAAAATAAAAATTTTAAAAAGTTTAAAGACAAATAGCAAACTTTAGTATCTAAAGGGTAAAATGGTCATTTTAGACATTTTTAAAGATTTCTATTATTCCTATGGTCTTCCATAGTGGCATAGAAATTTTAAAAACTTTTCGTATTCTCTCAATTTTTCATAGTGTACAAAATGAATTTTTTTAAAGTTTAAGGGCTTAATTGTAATTTTGCATTTAAGCTAATTCTAGAACTTTAATTTCACTATTTAGGGTAAATCCATCATTCTATGATTATTCTGGTGTCTATTATGGTGCCAGGATGCTTTCACATTGAAGGCATACCATGAGGACATTTTGGTAATTTGACCTAAAATCGAGTCCTAGATAATAATTGAGATGCTACTATGCCACAAATGTAAATTTAGGATAGGTTTGTCATTTCATTATCGTATTAGTGTCCATTCTCATACCAAGATACTTCACGTTAAAAATATACCTTAAGGGTATTTTGGTAATTTTACTTAAAATAGAGTCCTAGATAATAACCGGGATGCTTTTATGCCAAAGGTATATATTTATGATAGGTTTGTCATTTTATCATCGTGTTAGTGTCTGTTAAGGTCATCAGGTACTTTTACGTCGAAGGTATACCATAGGGCATTTTAGTAATTTTTTACATTGGAATGCTTTTACACCAAAGATGCATATTTATAATAGGTTTGTCTTTTCATTATTAAGTTTAAGTCCTTAGGGTACTGGCGTACTTTCACATGAAAGGTATACCCTAAGGGTATTTTGGTAATTTCTTCTTATCCGAGTCTTAGGTAAGCGTGGGATGCTTTTAGGCCAAAGGTACATATCTAGTTAAGGTTCACATTCTCATTATCATTTTCTTTTCCATAGGATAACTAGAATACTTTTATGTCAAAGGAATACACTAGGGATATTTTAGTAATTTTATATTAGAACCAAGTCCTATGTGTTTATTTGGATACTTTCATGTCGAATGAATAAATTAGGGATATATTCATCACATTAGACCATTGTAGGCCTTAGGGTTAACATTCTTAATAAAATTGTTTTTTTTTTCTAAATTAAGGCAATGTCTCTTAATTAAATTAATATGTAGAATTCCTACTAGAATATGCGAGGGGTTCTGTGAATTATTGTAATATGTCAGGATTTTTCATTTTTTCTAAAAATAAAACCTTTCGTATTCCATAAGTTCTCTAGCGGGGTATGATAGAGAATGATAAAAACTTTCAGGTTCTCTTGGTTCTTCGGAAGCTATAGAAGATATTTTGATTTCCAAAAATATTAAAACCTAATTTTCTCATCCATAATAATAAATTTATTTGTTTGTTTCATAAAATTTTATTTTTATTTTTTGGGAATTATAATTAAATATAGAATATTAAAATTGAATAAAAATTAAATTTATGTTAGCACGTGATTAATAAGGTACCGATTATCAAGCATAACGAGAAGGCCAATCCATACTTGTGGTTGTAACCACCTCTCATACCCTTTTATATGATCTCTGGTATGAGCACAGACCTATGAGTTTGTTTTTATGGGTTTCGTAATCTTTAAAATATGAACTCTTCATAGGTGCCCAATTTTATCTAGCTAAAATAAGATTGGTGGCGACTCTAAATAAATGGTCGTTTCGTAACAATTATTTAGAATTAAGTCGAGTGAGTGATTTATCTAGATAACTCAGTCCCTAGGTACAAAAAATAAAAAATAATAAACTAACAATGATAAATGCCCTTGAAATAAACAAATATAATGATACACGGATACATATTAGAAGAATGAGTGCACTCGCCATTTTAAGTTTGGCTGGTCAGGATTTGTATCTGGGCCATGTTGCAACAATCATTTTGTGAAACTTTGCATTTTAGGGTTAAAAATATCATTTCATTAGGAAAATTACCCATTTACAATATTTCAAACATCTTAGGAATATTTTTAACATTCCTTCAATCTTTGATAGGGTGTAGAAAATATCTAAAACCTTTTGTATTCTTTTGATTCTCTGATAAGGTAAGAAATGCAATTTTGAGAAATTTAGATACCTATTAGTAAATTTTGTGTTTTAGGTCAATTTTGATGTACAAGTTACCTACCTAGGGTAAAATTGTCATTTCATATCATTTGTGAGTCTTTTAGTGTACCAAGATACTTATATGTCAAAGGTACACCTAATGGGTCTTTTGATAATTTAGCTTAAAAATCAAGTCCTTTATGATCACTTAGGTACTTCTGTGTCAAAGGTGCATAAGAGGGCCAAGTTCATCCTTTTATGAAGTTATCGAGTCCTTTAGAGTTACCAGGATACTTCTATGTTAAAGATAGACCTTAAAGACATTTTAGTAATTTATATTAAAACTAAGTTCTATGTGACCACTAGGATACTTTTATGTTAAAGGTGTATAGTAGAAATAGGTTTATTCATCTATGAAGTTATAAAATCTTTTAGGGTACTGGGATACTTATATGTTGAGGTACATTTTAAGGATATTTTATTAATTTATTTTAGAACTGAGTTCTTCGAGTCATCGAGGATACTTTTACACTGAACATGTACTTTAAGGGACATGTTGGTTAGATTGACCGAATCACATCTTTAGAGTCGAGTCTAGTACATTTCGTTAAAAACAAGTCTCAAGGTATTTTTTATTACTTAAATAACATAAGAATTTTTAAAAAATTAAGGCAATGTCTCTGAGTTAAAATAATATATGAAATTTCTCCTAGCATGTGAGACAGATTCTACTGATTATTTAATAATGAGATATCTTTTTTAAAATGAAAATCGAGGTTTTTCAAATTTTATGAAAATAAAACCTTACGTATTCCTTCAGTCCTCTAGTGGGGCATAAAAGATTTTGATTATTAAAATAAAACCTTTCATATACCTCTAGCTCTTCGATGGGGTATGAAAGATATCTTGACCTTTTGTATTCTTCTGCTCCTCTAGTAAGGTAAGAAAGATATTTTGCTTTCAAAAATATTAAAAACAAAATTTTCTCATCCGAAATAATAAATTTGTTTCATAAAATTTTATTTTGATATATGGGAATTATAACTAAATACTTGATATTAAAATCGAATAAAGGTCAAAATTTAAGTTAACACATAATTAATAAGGTACTGATTTTTGGGTGCCACAAGAAGGTCGATCCTTAATTGTGAGTGTAACCAAAACTCGAACCCTTTCACGTGATCTCTATTACTCATTTAGATCTCAAAGTTTATTTTCATAGGTTCTGTAACCCTTAACATAAACTTAATAAGTGACAAATTTCACCTAGCAAAAGGAGATTAGTGGTGACTCCAAAATAAATTGGTCATTTCGCAATGACTATTTAAGGTTAAGTTGAGTGAGCGATTTATCTCGACAAACCAATCCCCAAACACGAAGAATAATGATATGGTCCTTAGAAATAAAAGAATAATGATATATATAGGAATGAGGGGCACAACTGCCTTTTCAGTGGGGATGGTCAGAATTCGTATTTGGTCCATGTTGCGATAGCTATTAGAAAACCCTAGGCAAGAATTCCCAGATCTTCCTGAAGCTTATTGTGTCAATCTTATTTCTCTAAGCGTTAGTTTGCACCGATTCATAGTCTTGGTGGTCAACAATCATTCTTGATTGCTTTGAAGATAGAAAATCAGTCTTCTATATTAGTAGAGCTGATTAGAATAAAAAATTGTGATTTTTAAGTTCATTTTCTTGAATCTGTGCAAAACAACCATTTTTCTGAAGTTCTTCTTCATAGCACCAAAGGTGGGGAATTGTTCTTGGATCTTAACATATATGAAGCTATTGGTAGATTTTTTTTTGTTTTGGTTATGGCATTAGAAGCCATGTGGCCAGCACTAGAGAACCACTGGGCCAAAGAAGGTTTCAACTGATGTCTACGTGGATCACCTTTAGAGGTAGGACAATTAAATTGCACATGATTTTAGATTACCTTTTAGGAAGCCTGCAGATTAAGACTTGGGAATCTTTTAGATCTTCAATACTCAAGATTACAATATCTTCAAGTTAGGTAATTCTAATAAAGATGGTTCATTAAATTTACATTTAATTTAATTATGTTTACCACATGCAAAACCCTACCTAATCGATCCATATGGAAGTTTGGCTTTTCTATTTTACTATTTTTGCTAGTTATATGTTGTTTTATAAAATTTTAAATATTATTCTTGCCGGACCCCGGACTCATGGCGAATTCAAGATTCCATTTCAACTATTAGTGTTGTACTGTTAGCTTTACAATAAAATTACTAGCTGATACACCAAATATTATGGGCCCTATGAAATTGCATTCAAGAAGAATTTTATCTTGATGTATAAGGGTATATATTATTAGCATAAACTTAACTTACTAATTTTATTACTCTTTTTTAAATAATTTAGATTCAAATTTTGAATCTCTCATTCTCTTTTATCTTTCGTTTGTAAATTAATATTCAATTATCATAATTAAAAGTGGTCCACCTAAGTTAGGTTAAACTTGACTAGTATCTCAAATCTTTACTTAAAGCCTAGTTTAGCCTATCCATGGTGAAGATAAGCTTGATTATTAGTTTAAGTTAAAACCCTCTCTTAACTTTAATCTTAAATAGTGAAAATCCCTTTTATGACTTGAAGTTGATGTAAGAAGTCTCAAGGCAACAAGTAATTAGATTACACAAATTTATAAAATAATTATAAACGTGGTAGCAGAAACATATAAAATAAACTAATTTGATACTCCCTAAACAAGACTATCTTACTTGATCTTCATTAATCTTTAAAATCAAGAAACCTAAAAAAAACTATTCAAGGTTCAAACATACCTCAATCTTAGGAAGTTTTTTTAGCAATTCCATGATCCAAGAACATGTACATCTAGCTTGATTATCATAAACCAAAGTTGTCCAAGCGTCCAACTTCTAACTATTATCCATACAAGTGACCCAAAAAACTTTCAATAAGGAAGAAAATTTGTTGCCGGGAGCCGCGCTAGCAACTTAGAATTCATTAAATTTTCCCTTTGCACTAGCAAACCCTGATTCAATAATCAAATTAGAGAGAAAAATAGTTTTCTTTAAAAACCTTTGAGTTTGCACAATTCCTACTCAAGAAAGTTGATGAAGTCATAAATCAGGTTCCTAAGGGTCTCTTGGTTTAATTTTTTAAGTCTCCTTAGACAATATGGGACGGATAGGGTTTAATTTTAATTTTTTTAAAAAAATATAATTTTGCAATCAGCCCATGTGAACTCATTCAAGTTGGGCTTAAGCAACCATTACTTGTATTAGAGATAAAAGCCTAGTCTCAATTTAATTTCTACTAATCACCTATATGTGTGTGACCTATTGGCACCCATCATATTAACAAAAAATATAAAATAGACTAATAAATAATATTTAAAATTTATTGGCCAAGATTGGCATCTATCAATGCATTATGATCACCCAAAATGTAGGAAGTGTCAATATAGTTTTGACACTCTGTCTAGTGTTTAGTATCTCAGTGTAATAAATATCCTTTCATCATATATACTAAAATTAGCAAGAGCATGGTTTAATGTCTACTCTTAGCCTATTCCATATTAGTATATAACCCTTATGTGTTAACTCCATAATCTATATTGCCTTGGCCAAGGACATAAAGTTGACACAGGCTAGTTACATATTACGCCTATATCAATATGCATAAGCTCGAGATTTCCTTTCATCAACTATTAGTTTAGTTTTATAAGAATGTTTATGGTTCTTGAACTTTTTCAAGATCAATTTTACTCCCACTAGACCCTTCAAGTAGAAACACCTTGACTAGAAAGTGTTTATGTTTTGAGACAAACATTTTTTGCTCATTGGTACTATAAAAACTATATCCAGTAATTTTTTTAGGAGACATAAATTTATATTTGACTGATCTTGCTCCAAGCTTATCAGTCGCTGCACACATCACATAAACAGTGCATCCCCAAATCTTTGTGTAAGATAAATATGGCTTTTTACCTTTCCATATCTCATATGGTGTTTTATTAATGGATTTGGATAGAACTTTATTTAGGAGATGACTACAGTTTTTGGGACATATCCCCAAAAAGATATCAAAAGGATTGCCTTAGCATCATGGATCAAACCTTGTTAGCAAAGTTTGATTTCTTCTTTTAGACACTCCATTGTGTTATGGAGTTCCAAGTGGAGTTGATTGCGACAGAATCTCATTCTTAGTCAAATAATCCAAGAAATCTTGACTTAAGTATTCTCCTCCTTGATCTAATCTTAGAGCTAGAATACTCTTACTAGTTTGTTTTCTTATTTCAGCCCTATACTCTTTAAACTTTTCAAAAGCTTTAGACATATACTTCATCAAGTATACATACCATACATAGGGCAATCATTGGTAAAGGTAATGAAGTATTTCTAGCTATTGTATTCATCGGTCCATATACATCTAAATGTACTAAGCCCAATAAATCCGTAGCTTTATCACTTTTACTAGTGAATGGTGACTTCGCCATCTTACCAAGGAGACAACACTCATATATTTCATATGATTCATAATTAAATGGTTCTAGATAGCTTTGTTTATACAACTTAGCTATCCGAGTCTCACTGATATGCCTAAGTTTACAATTCCAGTTATTGGTTTTACTTGGGTCATTACTTTTTGCTTTCTCCACATCTATTTTGAGTAAAGACATATTTGGATCCAATACATATAGCCCATTTTGTAATGAGGTTAATCCATAGGCCATATCATTGAGGATGATTGAACAACAATTTCCTTTCATCCTAAACTTGAAATCATGTGGTAAGGTATGAAATAAAAATGATGTTTCTTGACAATCTAGGAACATTAAAAAATTCTTTTAGTTCCATGGTCATGCCTATAGGTAATGATAAGACACAGGTTCTAATGGTAGTGGCCTTAACTTTTGATCCATTACCTATACTCAGAATTACCTTATTAGAGCCTAATTTCCTATTATTCTTTAATAGGCTTATATCATTAAATAAGTATGATCCACATCTTGAATCTATTATCCAAGAGGTAGTATTAATAGTAGAATAGTTCAACTCAATCTTGTTAATGTGGAAGTTAGCAACTTTCTTTTGTTTAAAACTTTTCTCCATTTAACATACCTGTCCAAATATTTTGGGCTTATGGCATTTAATATGCCTCATAATGCAATTAATATAAATACCATTACCAACAACCTAGTATAAAGTGAGCATTAACTAGTTAATTATGTATTAAACTAATAATGATAAGTTACTAAATCTTTACTGGCCTTCATGCCAATTTTAAGAGATAATAGCCTTCCCTATTATTTAGAAATCTCTTTAAGTTATTACTAGTGGGCTGAGATCCCTTTCAACATGTTGCAACCTTGAGCAACTAAACAAATGACAACAAGCCTAATTAGGTAGGCAACATAACTTACCAATTGCATCTCTATGCAATTCCCAGATCAGCTATGTGGCAACTCTTTGCCTGAAAGCATCATATACATTTCACCTAACCATCGCCTTTAACATCATATGGTCAAGTACGACACATCCGAACCATACAACATTAGTTGAGTAAGACCACTCATAACTCATATCATTTGGGTAGAAGGGACCTTAAGAGACTCAATAAATCACCCTTGGCCATAACTTGAGTATCTTGTTACAAAGAATGAAAGGCAACTTTATCATGCAAAACATATGATTCAATATTGTATGAGGGATTTGGTTTGTTCATTTTATTCTTTTAATCAAGGTTTTGTCATATTTCCATACATAGCATTTATAATATCGCATAAAATAAATCTAATATCATGGATACTACTTGGATGATTATGGACTACTATCTAATGCAATTTCTTTAGGCCATCAAACGAAATTGCTTGGTCAATTCCTAGATGATTACATACAAAGTCTTCGTAAGCTTCTTACAATCTCCTAGGCTTTATGGTGCCTTCGCTTGGATCTTTATCTTTGAGTTAAAAAATCTTTTCAAACTAACCCTAATTTTACACTTATGTAATAAAATTACATTTGTAATAAACAAATCGAGTTACATTCAAGGAGAATTAGGTGAGAAAAGAATTTTACAACCCTGGAGAAAAATATTGATAAGGTAAGGTACAAATACCCCATTTAAAAATAATTAAAGATCCATAAACAATTAACCATAAATCTGCAATCATATTGGGCCTAGTCCATAATCATTCTATACGTCCATAGCTATTATGAATATATATATATATATATATAAAACGTGTGTTTTAAATTCAAGTTACCTATTTTTGATCCTTAAATAATTGATCTATATTTAATT
>JBBYHO010059194.1:27142-48799 GCA_038382025.1 Adansonia gregorii
ATATATATATATAAAACGTGTGTTTTAAATTCAAGTTACCTATTTTTGATCCTTAAATAATTGATCTATATTTAATTTAATTAAGAAAAACAATTTTCTTACATGATTAACATTTATTCTAATCTTATAAGAATAAATTCTATTCCAAACAGGATTAATCATTTAAATTAAACATACCTTTTCAATTAATCAAATTAATTGAATTTTAATTTCATGCTTATTATATTATCTAATTTATATCTCAAACTACTTAAGAAAAATAATGCAGCTGGATATTAAGTGTTTGATGATATGTAAGAGTTTTAATTGTATTTAACATTTTAGAGAGGTGTATTAAGCCATCCATGCTACATTTTAGCATTTTTTTTAATTTAATTCTAATTTAGTTTGATCATATTAGGTTTTAAATCTCAAGAAAATTAAAATTGGAAGAGTGCTAGTCAAAGTAGGATAGTGGTGGCACAAAAATTGGAGGAATCCTAATCTAACCAGGACTCTATCCTATGCATGGTTATCTTAGCCATACTACTCAAAAACTATTGTCTTCCTGCCACTAAACCTTTGAGTATATAGCAAATTTATGGCAACTCTTTGCTGCCATTGATGCCGTAGCAAGATCCAAGAATGAAGACAAGATGCTGCATGCTTCAAGCACACCTAATGCACCATTTTAATAAAAAACTGAAACACTTTCAACTCTGATTTTAACTTGAATTTTCTAGAAAATTTATGAACAATTCATAACACTTTGAAGTTGGAAAACCAAGGAAAAAATTATATCAATGGTAGTCTAAAAAAAATCAGCCACATCAAAGCACCAAAACTGAGATATCCTAGCATTAGTCAACACCAAATTGTGAACCATGATTCCAATATCAATTTAATTAATAAAATCATATTTTTAACGAATTAAAATTGAATAATAAACATGAATTAACTTGCTGGAAATTAAAAAATAAAAAATATTTTCTTTAATTTTTAAATCTAAGAACGGATAAAGATAGCATCTAAACAATAAAATCTTTAATTAGTGATAGTTAATAGACAAGATTAATCAAATTGATGCAAGGAGGCTCCAATACTACTTGTCAGAAGTCTTGGGGTAGCAAGTAATCATATTACAAAAAATTTAAAATAATTTATAAGCACGGTAGTGGAAACAAATAAAACAAACTAATCCAAGACTCCCTAAATATTATTATCTTACATGATCTTGATTAATCTTTAAAATCAAAAAACCTAAAGAAACATTTAAGATTCAAACA
Organism: Adansonia gregorii; assembly: GCA_038382025.1. NCBI lineage: Eukaryota > Viridiplantae > Streptophyta > Magnoliopsida > Malvales > Malvaceae > Adansonia > Adansonia gregorii. The sequence goes on from JBBYHO010059194.1 coordinate 28,408, forward strand.
TACCTCAATCTCGAAAAGTTTTTCAGCAACTCTATGATCCAAGAATGCATACATCGAGCCTGGTTGTCATAAACTAATGCTATCTAAGCATCCAACCTCTAATGGTTATCCATAAATGTGACTCGAGCCTTAAAAAAAAAAAAAGAAACTTTATAGCTAAGAGCCATACTACTAGCTTAGATTTTAATAAATCTTCCCTTTGCACTAGAAGCCCTTGATTCAATAATGAAATTTAAGAAGAAAAAAAATTTTCTTCAAGAACCTCTAAGTTTGCATAACCCCTATTCAAAAAAGTTAAAGAACTCACAAATCAGGTTCCTAGGAGTCTCTTGGCTGAATTTTTAAGTTTTCTTAGATTATATCGGATGGATAACATAAGTTAAATATATCTAGGATTTAAAATTTCAATTTTTATGAAATTTCAATTTTGCCTTTGGCCTATGTGAACTCATTCAAGTTAGCTCTATGTAACCATTACTTGTATTGGACATATAAGCCCAGTGTTAATGTAGTTTCTACTAATCACCTTTATGCATGTGACCTGTTAGGCCCCCATCATATTGGCAATAAGTATAAAATAGCCTAACAAAGAATATTTTATATTTATAAACCAAGATTGGCATCTAGCAATGCATCATGGCCACCCAACATGTAGAAAGTGTTAGTATGGTTTTGAAAAGCCCTTCAATGTTTAGTAACTCAATGTAGTAAATATTTTTTCATCATATATCTTTGAATTAGCAAGAGCATGATTTAATGTCTATTCTTAGCATATTTGTATTAGTATGGAACCACTTGTATTAGCTCCAAAATTAATATTACCTTGGCTAAAGACTTTGAGTTAATACAAGCCAATATGTCCCTTCATATTACTTGGGGTGATAAATCCTCTTTGGGCCACTCATATGATTTATGCCATACCCAAAACCAACCTACCATAACCATCCATCTATTATGGACCTGTTTGTGATGGAATCAAAGCATAACACTCCTAATATGAGGTGACCTAGTGTCACAAGTTTAAGGATCACTTACATTATTAACACATAAAAGTATTTCCATAGACAGTTGAGTGAAACACTAAATTAAACTCTCATAACGGGTCATGTTCAGTGTACTTGTTACCCTAACAAACACCCATATGATGTCCCTAAGTATCTGTATAGTTCAACTTATGAGATTAGTTACATGGATCATATGCATGGAAGCTTACATATGCTAGTCTTTGTGCATTGTTAATGACCTGTCTTGACAATACAATACCAGGAACATTTTTAGAAACAAGGCTTTAATGCATAGGGATCTCATAATTGTAACCTTTTATAATTCACTTGTAAGGCCAACGTGTTTCATGGGCTTTACCTATATAAGATATTTATAACAATTATATAATAAAACCTTATGGACAAAGAAATATCTTTCTAACATTAATTAAATATAATGTTTGGTTACACGAAATCACTAAATGCTAATGCCTTAGAAGCCATAATGATTGGCTTGTAAGCTTACACTAACAACTGAATATAGGTAAAAGTAAATATTAATTCATTTGAATCATTAGCTAAGCACAACATATGTGATTATATTTTGTTACATCAATAAAATTAAAGGTATTTTGAGTATACAATTATAATAAGGTTCACCATTGACAAAGTATTTAGCAAATGCTTAATTTAATCTAATAAATGGTTGATCCAAAGCTCAAATGGATCATTGTTCAATCATTAAACTGGTCTGGATTCATGAAATTGAGTACGAGTGAGATACAATGAAGTTTTTTTTTCCAATAATGGGTCTAATTATAGATTAACTTCAGGGATAACATTTTTTTATATAAAGGTTCACAACCTTAAAATAGGAGAGACAACAATTATTTTAGACAAATGAAAAATTTTTCTAAACTAGAAAAAACTTATCCCTGTTAACAATTTCCTTGTTATATTTCCAAAACTAGTATGATTGTATCAAATAAAGATTAATTGTTTCTTTATACTACCAATAGGAGATGTTAAATTCTATAACTGGGATTAAAAAGATGCATTCATTTTCGATGTATTGTTAGTGAAATTTTTCAACTCCATAAATTGGTTAAAATGTGCTTGTAGAAGAAGAAAAATATTGACTAACCACAAATTGTTACATATCACCAATCAAATTTTGTTTCTAATTAATTAATTGAGATAAATGAAGAAATATTATCACTAATTAAATTTAATTAATGAAGAGATAAATGAAAAAAATTCTATTTGTAATTAAATTAACTTAATTAAGAGATAAATAAAGAAATATCATCTTAGATTTAATTATATTAATTAAGAAATAAATAAGAAAGATAAATTGTTTAAGGAAACCATATTTTTTAAGAACTCATTTCCATCTTGCTCGATGGTACTATAAAAAGAGATCTCCCGTAAGCCATTTAACAAAACAATTATACAATTCACAAGTTTGAAGAGAAAACTTTGAAGATCCAAATTCTATCCAAAGTTCAAGAAGATTTCTTTAAAGAACTAAAGGAATTAAAAAAAATTAAAAAATGCTGAAGAATGCTTTATCAGGGAATCGAAAAACAAACTGCTCTCCAATCTTGTTCACAAAAAATAGGTCAATCCTATTTTTCAAGATCAAATCATCCAAAGTCCCTTGAAGTAGACTTCATCGATTCAAGATCAAGCCATAACAACCTTTTGGTCAAAACTTTGTTAAAGAATTCATCAATAGAATAAGGTAACCATGTTTTTCAAGATGAAGTCTAGAAAACACTTGAAATAGATTTCATTGATTTAAGATCTAGGCTAAAAACCCTTGAATCAAAATTTTGTTTTAAGAAAACAATCAAAGGTTTTTTTTTAAAAAAATTTTAAAAATATCCAAAGATTGTAACTTTCAAAGTTCGATAAATAAAATTTGTTATTTGTTTTCAAATTTTGTTTATCATATTTTGAAATGAAATGTGTATAAAAATTTCTAGCACATTTGGTGGGATAATTTTTGCCTTTTATCATTTTTCTTCCAAGTTCAAGACTCAAATTGCAATGCTCTTCAAATAAAATATTTTCAAATCTGAAGTTCAAGTCTTCTCTAACTTAAAAGTTAGAAGAAGAAATTTTTGCTACATCACTTCATTAATATCCATCATCAAATTTGGATGTCATGGTTATGATAACAATTGACACTAATACATTATAAGAACAAGAGCCTTTTCCAGCAAAATTTATGGAACCCTTTAAAATAAGCATTAAAGAAACATATGATCAAATGATGATTCTTGAAACCAAAAATTGAAAGTTTAAGTGGAAGTAACCAAGTTAAGGCAAACCAAAATCAAATCAAGTTCTTTAAGTAGATTATGAAATTCCTACCAATGTTGTTGAAGAACTTAAAATGTTTATTCTGATCAACTCAAGGAGCTCATTATAGAAGCTATCAAAAATCAACCTGAAAATGTTGCATTGCACTTCATACACATCAAAAACGAATTCTCAAAGGATTGATCATCTAAAGATGCTAGAGAATTTTCAACCTTAAAGTTCCAATAGTTTAATGGCAAAAGAAATTTGCATATATATATATATATTGCACATCTTGTGGAAACTTGGAATATTGCCAATAATGTTTGAGATCTCTTAGTGAAGCAGTTTATTTGATCATTAAAAGATAATGTCTATTATTGTAAACAGATCTTGAACCTCGAATGATTGATAGCGGGGAACAATTTGAGCATGAATTTCTCAATTGATTCTCCAACACTTGTCACATATTTAGGTTGGTTAAACTTACAAGCTTACACCATTAAAAGGATGAGCCAATCATTGACTATATCCATAGGTGGAGGAATTTAAGCCTTAATTATAGGTAAGAACCTCTTTATTTTTTTTTTTTGCCCTTGATATGTGCATATAAGGCATGAACTAGGGCTTGCATTACATTCTTCAAGATATCAAGCCTAAGACCTTTGAAGAATAAGCTGCTTGTGCTTATGACATGGAGTTAAGTATGATAGCTACTGAAAATCAAGGTATTTTTATCCAAGAGTCAAAAAAAGGCAAATAAAGACATGCACCTGCATAAAGTCCAAAACCTTTACCAATAACGAATATAGTAATCAGTTGATAGCTATGAGTGCCAAACCTCTTAAATATCTTCCAAATTAAATAAATCTTAAACATTGAAATCTGTTTCTACCAAAGATAAAGGTAAAAAAAAATCTTTTTAAAGATAAGGCATGAAAAAAAGTGTCCTTTTGCCAGTTCAGATGTTTTAAGCATGCTAAAATAACTCTTAAAGGCTAAGTTGATATTCTATTACTAAAAATGAAATGACTGAAGAAGCTGATAAAATAGATGACTTTAACTATTGCAAGTATTATCACTTGATTGGTTACCCTTTAAAGAAGTGCTTTGTTTTGAATGATAAAACCATGCAACGTTATGAGGTTAGGAAAATCAAGTTTAAAGAAAAAATCATGTCATTAATTCTAGCATCAATTAGTATGGTTTCTCAATCCAATTAGTTTGATAAAACCATAAAATTTGGCTTTTTTGATTATATTATACTGGCTTGAAGAATAAGTAATATAGTGAATCTTTAAAGTGAAGGAAACTATTTTCTTTAAAAGATCAAAATGATGATTATTGGACTCTAGTTGCATGCTGAAGAGGTCAAAAGAAAATTTCTTTTAAGCTTGTAAGGTGCTCACTATAGTTAAAATGATCAAATAGCCATCCAAAGTTCCAAAGCTAAAGGTACATAAGGGAAAAACAACATCATCTAGGCATGAAATTTTAGCTCGAAGAAAGTCAAGAATGTCAATTGCTTTTAATAAAAACATGCTAGTTTAATTTACAGAAGAAGATTTGGTTTATTCACATGTTACCGTATCAATGGCAATGAAAAAAAATTGAAATCCTTGCTTCAAATCATGTATATGCAAAAAAAGTTGATAAGAAAGAAGCCGAAGGAACCCCTTCAACATTTAAATAAAAAGTTAAGCCACTTTATATGCAATTGCTTATGGCGAAGAAGATGTTCTTTCATATAACGATAAATTACAATACAAGAAGGTATTTCAGTAAAGACAATGTAAGCCTGCACATAGCAAGTTTTTGGAAGTGTTATCATACTTCAAACAAAAAATGATGCACTTAAGCAAAAGCCTAAAAGAATCGCTCCTAAGCATGAGCTTTAATTATTCCTTCAAAATATATTGCTCTTACGTAAGAGCTTAAATTGTAATCTTCTGCCTTTGTATGAATTTAAACTGTACACTTAAAATGTCCACTAAGTTAAAATTCCTTTTTAGAGTAACTTGGCAAAAGTTACAAAAAAAATCTTGTTACCTTGAAAATCCTATATGTAGACAACTTAGACAAAAGTTAGGGAGTTAAAAAGTTAAACTATGTTTTGACTTGATCCTTTTAAAGGTATTGTCGCAACGTGCCCCCAAATGTTTGAATAATGCACATAACTTAAAAATGTTAATAGGAGTATCTCTTGAATGGGAATTTTTGTTGACGGATAGGGTAAGGATATTACATGTTTCAAGATTGGAGTAGAAGAGACCATCAAACGAACGTTCATCTAACCGATCTTGGGTGGCCACCGTGAAATGGGCAACACTGAGAATCATCATTGATCATTTGGGCTAGGCATGAATGGATGCCTATTAAAACTAGTATTCCAAGTGATGAAGCTCGAAAAATGGATTTTAAGGTTTACATGGTCCAAAGATTCAACATTTGGGTTTAGGAGTTGATTACATGTGGGGAAGGATTAACACTCTTACAATGCCCTAAATTGGTACCATTTAGCCATGTCTTATATTGATTTTGGTTCCCTTGATTTTTGCTTGTCATTATTTTTGATATTATCCCCATTTATGCATGAATTTGTATGTAATAAATCCAAGTTTTAAAAAAAATTGAATCCTATATCCATCCATAGAGGTGGGAAACATAAAAAATTTTGGACAAATATGGTCTTCGACTTTAATTTTGAAAATTGGATATTTCGTGTCAAGTGTTAAAGGGATGCCAACATGAAACATTATATTTTGTGATTTTTGAAAACAATTTTGAAATATAAATGTAAAATGAACATCAAAAGAAAGAAAGATGTTAGTAAGATATAGGAGAAAAAAGATAATATTGTATAAAATAAATCACACAAAAAGAAAGGAAAAGAGAAGAGTCAATTAGGATGTATTCATGATTGTCATAAATTATTTAGAAGTAACCAAGTTAACAATTTTTTGGATGCATTTGGATTCATTGGTTGATTGAAGTGTGAAAGTCGGGTTTGGATTTTGAAAAATCTAGAGAAATTTAGGGAAAAAAATTTAATTTTTGGTAATTTTTAAAAAGATGAAATTAAAAGACTTAATTTGACAAAGATTTGATAATTTCTTGAAAATATGACATTTTGATGGTTTTTCAACAAAATTGTTTTATTTTATTTAAAACTTAAGAATTAATAAAATAAGAGTGATAAAATTTGAAGGATACTCATGCCTTCATCTGGGCTTGAAGGGGTTGACAAATGTTTTTAAGCTTGATATGGGTTGATCAGACTTATCTTAAGGAATTCAAATGCTCAAAGGTCAAAAGTGAAATTAGGGTGCAATAATACTAGTAAAACCATGGCTGCAATAATGCATCAACGTTCTAGAATAAGGTTATAGTTTTTATAAAAATGGTTCACTAAAATGATGTAGATAAAGAAAATGGAAAAAAAAGAATGGAAAGTATACTAACAAGCTTAAAACCTTGCCTTTGTTTTTTAAGCAAAAAATAAACCAAGCTTCCAACAAATTTCTTGCTTATTTTCTTCCCTCTTTTAGCTATAGATTAGCAAGAAAAGGTGGCCAAGAATGAGCTTAGGGTTATAATGTTAACAAAAAGGGTTCTGGAGAGGAGAAATGAATGGAATAAAAGGTTTCCAGAGGCTTTTATAGGGTTGTGAGAGAAAGTTACTGGATTAGAATACTTTAGGCTAAAGAGAGTGTATGAAAATATATGTATCCTTCATTGGTTGAGGTCACAATGTTGAATATATAGCATGTGATTTTAGCCATAAAAAAGAACTAAGAAATTGGGTCTTAGGACATTTGGCATTTAGTGAGTTATGGTACCAAGAGTTAGCTTTCAACATTTCATTGGCCACTATACTATTCTTGTAGCCAAAAAAAAGTCATGCATAGGTTGAGTAAATAAGCAATGTTCGGCTTACCCTTCATTAAGTCAAGTTATATGATGAAACGTCCCTACCCCATTCTTAATAACCCTTAAAAAATGTAACAATCCAATGCCTAAAGCCCAAAATAAAGTCCAGATGTGTTTATAAAGTTCAATATGCAATTGGATGATTGTTGGAGCTAAAATCATAGCCAAATTTTTGTTTTAATGCAGTGGGGCAAAGCGGTGAGAAATGAAACAAATTGGGTAAAAAACATAAGTTGTATCGATACATAATGCAATCTATCGATGCAATAAGCAAGTTTTGCCTAAGTGTATCAATACATAGCTAAAATGTTTTGATATATTTTTGCCAAAAATCATGATTTTGCTATTGCCAAGCCTATATCAATACAATAAGCCAGTGTATCAATACATGGACTTTTTGTATTGATACAACTTGGAAAATTTGAACTTTTGATGATGTGAAGGCCTTAAATTGATACATAGAGACCATATATTGATACATACATGCAAAAATGTGCAACTTATGCTTTTTTGGCTCTTTAAACTCTTTGCCTTACCTAAGAATGATGGGGGACTAATGCATCCTTGTCCATTCAAGTCTGTTGATGCCTTAAAATGCTTGAATGAATGCCTAAACAAAATTAAATGTCTACAGGTTCATAGACAACTTAGTTTCATTGCCAAGTTCAATAAAAAAAACAAAAAATTATATATTTGTTTGACTTGAATATTGGTTTTTTCTTTACTTGTAGTTAAGATAAATTTTTTCATGTTGAATTTTCCATAGCGTGACTTAAGTTCTTTTCAAGGAAGATGTGATTATGTTGATTTTTCCATAGCATGACTTAAGTTTTTTTCAAGTAAAGCAAATATTTTATGAATTAAAGATCCATTGGAATTTAATCTATAGTTGACATAAAGCTTTTGTACAAAACTACTTTGAAAGGTTCAAAGCTCAGGTTAGTAATGGTGCTTAAAACATTATCTTTAATTTCAACTACAAATTATTAAACTCATGTAAATTAGTAATTGAAACTTCACTTTTGATGTATTTCATGATTACACTTATCAATTGAATCTCTAAGAAGCCTTCACATGCTTTTTTTTTTTTTTAATTTTGCAATGGTGATAAGTTCATAAATCACACATGTTGTACACTTTATATTCTTAGTTTTTGTTATGTCTTTTATTTTTATTTTAGCTACTTATGTTTACTTTTCAATTTCAGATTTATTTTGGAGAATGAAGTAAAACTTATTAATGAGGATATTAACGAGCTTTTAATAATAGAATCACAAGTATGGAAGAAAGTATTAGAGTTAACAAGATTAGATTCTATAGTAATGATTCTTGTACTCTAAGTAATAGGCAGATATTTGCCTAAAAGCTTTAGAATTAATCAACTGAGTCTACTTTGAAACTGACATCTAGATTTTTTACTTTAAATAGGATTCTTTACCCTAGAGTTTTTAGCTACTATTAATATAGACTTAACCTTGGCATTCAAAAAGAAAGAAAGAAAAATAAAATTTAAGAAATGGTTGAGAGCACAATAAGAAAAACTAGAAGAAGAGAACAAGGAGAAGACTAAGGAGAAAGAGGAAACGATTATAATCAGCCACTATACCTAAGTATCTTCTTTTTTTTTTTTTCATTCTTGCTGGAATTTTTCATGAATATTTTAATAAACACATCGAACATGTGTAGGTAAATTCTTTTATGGTTAAAGGTGATTTCAAAGCCCTAGACATGACTTTGTAATTGATTTCTAGTATTATCTAATAATTATCTATTGAAATTAATTTTGTGGGCTTTGATTTCGATTCTAATAAACTAAGTAACTACCTTTTCACTACAAAGAAAATAATTTAACTTAAGACTCTACTTGATTGAATTTTGATTCTTCAAAGGAAAAAAAATCATGGAGCTAAACTAACCCACTTATAACACCTTTTAAAGGATTCCTGGTATGATTAGATCAAATAAACCCTTATGGAATAAATATTCAGCCACTTATGGAGCCTCAAGTATTGTTTTATAATCCCCAAGGAATTCTAAGAATTCTTGTTATACATTCGTTCCAACCATCAACTCTTTTTTCTAGGTTCATCGATATTGAATCAATCGAATACACTTATAACGCTTTTCCACTTTTGGAAGACCCTACGTTAAATCACCAGATCTCCGTTTTTCATATATTAATGTAACTAATTTATATTTTTCGTAAAGGATTTCTCCATAATGCTCATAAACAATTGCTCTCGAGTCACCAAATAAGGCTTAGCAGATCTTATTACTACAAAATAAACTTGAGCAATAAAAACTTGACCCGATTTTAGGTGTGGTCCTCTTTTGGCTATACATACATTTTTACAAATAAACTACCCAAGACTAATTATTGTTTAGGTATATCTACTGTATGATCATTAACTAAAATATGTCTATGGTTAACTAGTTGGCAGGCTTGAGGAATAGTCGAAGCCATACCTAATGGAAAAAAGATTTTATCCAAATGCATTTCAAGAAATTGTAGTAAAACCTAACCAATTGACCTTTGACTTTTTTTATGATGCTTATCTTGATATGTTTAGGCAAGCAACTAAATAAACCTTGATAATTATCTATTATAAGATTTAGAATCTTAATATGTAATTATCTTATTTTTCTATTCATTATTACCAGTTTCTGATCAATGATTATAGTCCAGTTTTTATTGATTGCAAAGTGGAGCATAACCTAAGTTAAATAATTTGAGCTTTAGTGTTTATTACTTAGATCAACCTATCTTTCTTATCCTAAAGCTTTTATTAAATTAAATCTAGAAAGCTTATTCTAGTTGTTTAATAGTTAGGGATTAAATAAAAAGCTTATTCTATTTAATGAAACTTAGGAAAAATGGGGGGTAGTAGAGCTTCTTGCTATCTATGATTAGTAGTTTCAAGAGGTAATCCTGATATTGATTTATAGTAATGTTTAGAGGTAGTAAATGATTCCTAAATCATACTTTTCATCATTATTGGTACTTGTTAGATATAACACTCAATTTCTTTAAATCTTAGTTTTACTTTTATGTTTCTTATTTTATTTGCATCTTAATACAATCAATCCCCTATCATAGTTTAGTTTATTTCTTTTATGAATTCTTTTTTTAATTTGTTTAGTTATACTTGATTTAGAGTTTTGCAGCAATAACTTATAAATTGAGAACAATCTCTACCGATATGATAGTTGTTTACTGCTACACACAATAACAATAATAATTTAGTGCTAGGATTAAAGAGATACGTTATTTAGTGTATTAATTTTTTGTGCCATTGTCGAGGATTGTTTTCTTCTATTTATTTGTTAATTGAATTTTATTTTTTGTTCTTAGTTTTACTTCTAAATAGTTATCTTCTTTCTCTTAGATTTTCTTTGTTCAATGTTCAAGCCTTTTAAAGTAGAAATAGATCAAAACATCTCTCAAGGATATTAGAATTCACCTCATCCTATCGTAAATCAAATGAGAAGTTAGTAGATACAATTCAATCTAAGCAAGGCAAGATGGCATGTAAAACCAAACTTTAAAGGAGTTGGTAGCTCTAGATCTAGACCAATGGCTATTATGCATTGAATATGCTAACCTTGAGGTAGGATCTGAGCTTAAATCTAGTTTGATCCATCTTGTCCTAACTTTCATGGTTTTATAGATGAAGATCCAAACAAGCACCTTAATGAGTTTCATGTAGTATGCTCAAGCATGAAGACAACCGGTATCTCTAAGGAGTGAATCAAGTTAAAAGCCTTCCTATTCTCTCTTGTAGGTTTCGCAAAGTAATGGCTATATTATTTACCTTCTAGGACCATTGCTATATAGAATGAGATGGAAAGATTATTCTTGGAGAAATATTTTTCCTGCACCTAAAGCTACTAGTTTTTGGAAAGAAATTCATGATAACCGATAGTATAATGGAGAATCTTTGTATGAGTATTGAGAATGATTCAAGAAGATATGTGCAAGTTGTTCGCATCATCAAATAAGTGAATAGCTTCAAATCTAATACTTTTATAAATTTCTAATTCCTATAGAATGTAGTATGATTGATGCTACAAATAGAGGAGCTTTAGTTGATAAAACTCCCAAAACTACAATGATTCTCATTAATAGTGAATCCAAGAGAAAAAGCTATGCAATTTCAACAACAAGGGAAGAATACAACATCTGTATCAAGCTCAACAATAATCAACTCCACAAAACTTAGGTATGCCTTTGGAAGATATTGTTAAAAGCCTTGCAAGCAATACTATGCAATTTCAATAAGAGGCTAGGGCAAGTATCCAAAGATTAGAGAATCAATTAGTGCAATCGGCTATAATAGTGAGTCGATTAAAAGAAAAGGATTCCAATAAGTTACCTTATTAAGCTATAATGAATCTAGGGAAAATGCGAAAGCAATAACTTTAAGAAGGAGAGTTTTGTTAAAATGAAGATAATATCAATGCATCATCATAGTCATGCACACCATCTGCCAAGGCAAGCCATAAACCTTTTATCCCTTCCTATATTATTCCTCCACCATTTCCAAGTAGGTTTGCAGAATCCAAAACCTTCTGCAAGGTGTAAGTGAGCATACCTTTGTTGAATGCCATTAAATATGTGTCTTATTCCAAATTTCCCAAAGAATTATGCATTTCCAAATGAAATCTAAAAGGTAATGAAAGGGTAAGATTAGGAAAATATCTTTTCAATTTTTCAAAGAAAACTCCTACTAAATGTAAGGACCTAAGAACATTCACTATATGCTGTATAATTGGCAGCACTAAGTTTGAACGAGCTATGTTAGACTTAGAAGCATCTATTAATGCTATGCCATACTCTATTTATGTTTCCTTGAATCTTAGACCCTTAGAAGAAACTGGTGTTATTATACAACTTATTGACTATTCTAATGCATATCCAAAAGAAGTTCTAAAAGGTGTAAGTGAGCATACCTTTGTTGAATGCCATTAAATATGTGTCTTATTCCAAATTTCCCAAAGAATTATGCATTTCCAAATGAAATCTAAAAGGCAATGAAAGGGTAAGATTAGGAAAATGTCTCTTCAATTTTTCAAAGAAAACTCCTACCAAATGTAAGGACCCAAGAACATTCACTATATGCTGTATAATTGGTAGCACTAAGTTTGAACAAGCTATGTTAGACTTAGAAGCATCTATTAATGCTATGCCATACTCTATTTATGTTTCCTTGAATCTTAGACCTGTAGAAGAAACTGGTGTTATTATACAACTTATTGACTATTCTAATGCATATCCAAAAGAAGTTCTAGAGGATATTCTTGTACATGTTAATGAATAAGTTTTTCTTGTAGATTTTTATGTTCTTGAGATGGAAGATGACACATCCTCTAAATCCAACCGCAATTTTATTAAGAAGACAATTATTAAAGATAGCTAGAGCAAAGATTAATGTTTATGATGGCACCTTCACTATGGAATTTAATGGTGAGGTGATTCGTTTCAAGATCTTTGAAGCCATGAGGTATCCTAGAGACTTGCATTCTATTTTTATCGTTGATGTTATTGATTCTTTAGAGTAGTAGGCTTTTTAGTTAGATAGCAAAGACAAATTGAAGTAGCCATTAATAAGCATCTTAGGATGGAGAAATCTAAACAATCAAATGAAGAGATGGCTTTAAGTGAACAAGTAGAGGAGATAGTGGCATCACTGCGCACTTTATCACCTCATGATGAAAGGTTTGGTGTTTCATTTATCAATTTGCTTATATTTAATAACAAACTTCTACCTGCTATTATGCAAGCCCTAATCTTGGAACTAAAACCATTACCTAATCATTGAAATACATGTTCTTAGGTGAGAAGGACACATTGCCAATTATCATTGCTAAAGATCTTACACCATTGCAAGAAGAAAGACTTATTTATGTGCTTAGAGATCACAAGATGGTAATTGGTTGGACTATTGCTTACATTAAGAGAATAAGCCCATCTATATGCATGCACTAGATTTTGTTAGAGGAAAGATTAAAACCAACCAGTGAATTATAATGTCAACTAAATCCTCTTATGATGGAAGTAATGAAGAAAGAGATACTAAAGCTCTTAGATGTTAGGGTGATCTATCTAATCTTAAATAGTAGAAGGATAACCTTATACAAGTGTTTCCCAAAAAGTTCACAATCACCATTGCAAAGAATAAAGATAATGATCTTTTTCTACTTAAATTCAAATGAGGTGGTAAGTTTGCATCGATTATCACAAATTGAATTCGACAACTCACACAAACCATTTTCCTTTGCCTTTTCAAATGCTTAAAATGTTAGCCATTCATTCTCATTATTGTTTTCTTAATGGCTACTCAAGTTATAATCAGATGGCCATCCCTCCAAGAGACCAAGAGAAGACAATTCATATGGCCATTTGGGATATTTGCCTAATAATATAGGAAATCATAGGCTTATGCCTATCGATAAACATAAAACTTTATTCAAAATTAAACTTACACAGTTAAATTAAACCAAAAACACTTGAATTTCCACAAGATCTTAGGAAAAGATGCATATATGATTAGATAGCAATTGTAAAACATTAATCAATTAGAAATCATACCTTTCTAGATACTTGTAACTCTAGGCTGTCGTAACATGGCCCAGATACAAATCCTAACAAACTTGACTTAAAATGGCAGATGTACCCATTATTCCTACATATATATATATATATATCTAAATATCATTATGTTCTTTTATTTGGGGCCATATCATTATTTTTATTCTTTATGTTGTGTTTGGAGACTAAGTTGTCAAGATGAATTGCTCACCCATCTTCTCAAAATAGTCGTAACATGGCCTAGATACAAATCCTAACCAACTTGACTTAAAATGGCAGATGTACCCATTATTCCTACATATATATATATATATCTAAATATCATTATGTTCTTTTATTTGGGCCATATCATTAGTTTTATTCTTTATGTTGTGTCTGGAGACTAAGTTGTCAAGATGAATTGCTTACTCATCTTCTCAAAATAGTCATTACAAAATGACCATTTATTTTCGAGTTGCCACTAATCTTATTTTGACCAAGTCAGATTGGTCACGGCTGGAGTCTATACTTTAAGGATTATGAAACCCATAAAAACAAATTTCAAGGTCTGTGCTCATACTAGAGATCGCATGAAAGATTTCAAAAATTGGTTACAATCACAAGTAAGGATCGACCTTCTCGTGATAGCCAGTAATCTGTACCTTATTAATCCCATGTTAACTTAAATTTTGATTATTGGTCAATTTCAATATTTGATATTTAATTAATATTCCTATATTTAAAAATAAATTTTATAAAACAAATTTATTGTTCCAAATGAGAAAATCAGGTTTTTAATATTTTTGAAAATCAAAATATCTTCTGCACCCTTCCAAAAAACCAAAAGAACATGAACGTTTTTATCATTGTCTTTTATACCCTGCTAGAAAGCCAATGGAATATGAAAGGTTTTAAGGCTTCAAAATATCTTTTGTAGCCCGTTGGAGAACATGTGGAATACAAAAGATTTATTTTTCAAAATTTGAAAAATCTCGATTTTCATATTGAAAAAAGTCTCATTATTAAAATAATCCATAGGACCCCTTATATATTCTAGTAGGAATTTTTATGTATTTTTTTTAATATTAGAGACATTGCCATAATTTTCAAAATTCTAATTTTATTATAAATATTAACAACATAACCTAAAACTTAGAAATGGACTAAAATGATGAACCTAAGTATCTCAGTAATCACATAGGACTTGGTTTTAATGTAAAATTACAAAAATGCCCTTAGGGATTCAAAACTGATAATAAAATTGTGAACCTTTAGCCTAAAAGCATCCCAGCTAGAAATCAGCAATAAGAAAAAATTACCAAAATGCCTTTAAGATATACTTTCGACATAAAAGTATCTCTGTAACCTAAGTGGTGCTAAAATGATCTTAAAAGGTAAAATAATCCTAAATGTTCACCTTTGGCTTAAGAGCATCTTGATGAGCAAAATTACCAAAATGCCCTTAAGGTGTACCTTTGACATAAAAATATCATGGCAACCTAACGAACACTAAAATGTTCTTAGAAGGCTAACCCAATCCTAAATATTCACCTTTGGTATAAAAACATCTCGATGAGCAAAATTACCAAAATGCCTTTAGGGTATACCTTTGACGTGAAAATATCCTAGTATCTACAGGGGACACTAATACGATGATGAAATGATAAATCTATCCTAACTAGGGAAACTAAAGGTAAAAAATTAGCTTAAAATGTAAAAATTACAATTAAGCCCATAAACTTTAAAAAATTTCACTTCGTACCTTACAAAAAATCGAGAGAATACGAATGTTAGAAAATTTTTATACCCCTACAAAAGATTGTAGGAGTAATAAAAATATTTAAAAGTGACAAAAATGACCATTTTATCCTTAAATACTAAAATTTGTAGTTTAGCCCTAAACTTTTCGAAATTTATATTTGTCCCTACATGGAAACTATAACAAAATATCACAAAGATGTAAAAATATATATGAAAAACACAGCTAACACATCCACAAGGATTCAGCCAACGCCTTGGTCTTGAAACAAAAATTTTTAGTTCTTTGCAAAATAGACCCATAATTTGCTAAATTTGCATTTTGACCCTTGCATAGAAAAAATCATAAAACATCACAAAAAATCATTAAACCAACTAAGAAACGACACAAAAAAGCATGGTAAAAATATACATAAAGATTCGGCCAAGTACTTTTAGCCATAGAACATGATTTTTCCATATGTTGCAATACAAAACAAAACATAATTAAACACAATTCATCATGAAGAATTATGCAAATCATGCTAAAAATCATAAAATAAATTTTGCCAAACACATATGTCCTTAGAACAAAAATTTTGAATTGTACAAACAAGAACTTGAACTTTTTAAAATTACAAAATGGCCTCAAATAGGATAAAATGACAAATAAGCATGTAAATGCATCCAAAACACATAAAACTAACCTACAATTGGCCTAGTAGAATTTAGCCAAACTTAACCATGTAACAAATTTACAAAGATTACAAATTAGTCCCAAGGCTTTCTAAAATTATAAAATGGCCCTAAAAAAATAAAACTTTGCAAGATAGCATCCTTACCTTTTGACCAAGACAAAAATGTTCCTAATGGATCTTAAAAAATATGGGAAAATTATAATTTACCCTTTAAAAATCATATTAACATTAAGTTCACCTAAAATTAACTTAAAGCAAATACAAAAAAAGTTACGAAATTTCCTTTAACGTTTCGACCAAATCAAGAATAATTTCAAAAAAATATATCCATGACAAGATCAATTCATGCGTGACCATATCCATAAATTTCATATCTAAAAATTCAATTTTATGATCCAAAAATATTCACAACAAAATATGTAAACAATCAAAATGAATTTAACATGAATTTAAGCTAAACTAATAAAGAAAATCACAAAAATTGGATCATTGCTTCAAACTTTTGCTTTCGAAATATATTTACACCATTAGCTCAAGCTATTATGAAGCTCACAATAAGAAAAATAATCAAAATAAAAATCAAAGTAGAAATTAAAATATAGCAAAATATCTTAGCTAAATTACCAAAATTTCTTCCAAGTATTGTTATTGTTGTTTTTTTAGGTTACTAAAATGAAAGTAAGATCACTAATTGAAATTAAACAACCTCGAAGCTCTTTTTTTTTCCTCAAAACCTAGGAAACTTCCTCCTTTTATTAAGCTAAAACCCTATTTTCTTTTCCATAAGGTTGTCTAAAAAAATGGATATCAATTTGAATTTCAAAAACCAAAGCTTCTAAACCTAGCAAACTATTCTTTTATTCGGCCCCCAAAACCTTTTTTTTTGCTATTTTTTTTTTTACTTTATCAACATCCAAAAGCATGCTTTGACACCTAATTCATTAGGTGTCCAAATGCTACCACCAATTTCATGTGGCTAAGAATGAAGGCCATGACTAGTTTTAGGTGGCAAAAATAAGCTTTGTTGCCATTATTCATGAAAAACACATGTCATGATAATAAATTAAAATGAAAATATAATAAATAAAATAATTAATAATAAATATAATATATACTGATATACATATATGCACATATGTATCTACACAAAATGATTAAGAAAAATAAAATGGAATTCAAAATTTAATTTGGTAATGTATAATTTAAATTAGCAAATAAAAAATAAATTATGCACAAAAATATTTTAATTTACACGTATAAATTAAATTAAATAAAATTTGAATCAAAATTTATTTGTAACTTACCTTTGATTTGATATCTCATGTTATAAATGCTGATATAAACTTTTTCTTGGATATTTTAGATTTTTTTGGAGTGAGTATTGGCATAAATACTGCATAAAAAATGGTATATTGATAAAAATATCCTTGTCAACTTCAAAAATTTCATGAAAAATTCTTGAAAAGTTCATAAAAATGAGGAATTTGACCATGATAATATTCATAGAAATAGATATTCAAAATTTGATAAGAAAATATTAAAAAATAAATTTTCTCTTAAATATTCATCTTGTGTATCTAAAATTATAGATCAAGATATAACTTTTTCTATCACATGAACATACAACCATTTAAATATGACTAAAAAGGTTTTGAAGATGTCTTGTTCATTTGAAAAAGATCATTCTCAATGAGGGTGGCCGTTAAGTTCTCAATCTTAGATAGAAGGATAATCGAAAAAGAGACTCGGATGACATTAGGTTTCTACATAGGCATGTCGATCCCCCCACAAACACACCATAGGTTGATTACTACAATCTCTTCTTGAGGCACAAGCAGTACAAGTGCCCAGCTTCTAACAGTGATCACATAGATGCCTATTAGAGCCTTCATAAGATCCGATGGTTCTCCAATGCTAGCCAAAAGCTTTTCAAGCCTTAACCGAATAATGAATAGCCAATAGTTTTAGATCTGAAGTAATTTAGGAACAATTCCCATGCTAATTGTGCCAAAGAAGAGAAAAAAATAACTTTGTAGGAAAGTAGTTACTTTTTGTAAATGCTGATAAATTGATCCAAAAATCATGATTCTTAATCTTGGTTGATTCCACTAAGATAGCAAACTGATTTTCTACCTTCAGTGTGATCAAAACACTTTGAAATCCCCTGAAATACCAATCAACATAAAGGAGGCTTTAAGAAGCATGGATTTTAGGATTTGGCCAATTTCATAACTTTAATGAAAAATTAATCTTCTAATGCTAGAAAACTATTTTCCCATTTTTGTTATGTCAAGAACGATTTAAGAACGCTAAGAAAAACCATAAAAATGCAAAGAATGCTTAGAAAAATTAAAGATTACACCAGAACCCCCTTAGAGAGGTCTAGGGTTGGTATTTAGGATTTTTCTAATGCTTCCAATAAGTAAAAAAACATTAACAATGTATTTATATACACCTTAGTCTACCTTAAACTTGAATATTGGGTTAACTGAGTCCAGTACTAATATACCCAAAAGGTAGCTGTACTTTAGAGTGTTTGTTGAAGCGCAATTAAAATAATTTTGATTAGCTTATGCAAGATTAGGCCTTAATATTAACTTATTAATGTTTTAGCCCAATAGAAGACCAAAGATAGCTATTCCATATGCTTAGCCTATAATCAAGCCTAACTTAGAATAGTTTACAACTAAACTCTCTTGACTTAATAATTAGTGCTTTTGGCCTATCCTTTAAATTTATATGATAGATAATTTAATTGACAATTAAATTTTTTAACCAAAGTAAAACAATTTTACTTCATGTAAATAATATTAAATAATTAATTAAATCATTATCAAATAATTACTTAATTTTTTAAATACAATTATTTGGCTTTATTTAATAAATTTCCTAAACCACGTGTACAATAGACATTATCTTGACAAAAACATTTTTATCTTTATTGCCGTATTAGAATATCTCTAGTTATTTCATAAATCTAATTTATGTCTTAAATTGTTCTTAATTAAACTTATTCAATTAAGTCCTCCTTATTATACTTTTTATTTAATTATGTCGACTTAGTTAAATCCTGGTTTTAATCCATTATGCTTCCATCAAAATGGCAGTAAATATAATTACCTAATTAAGTGTATTTATATTTATAGACCAAGATTGGCCTCTAGACAGGCAACATGGCCACTCGATATTTAGGAAGAGTCAATATGACCTTTTCAAAAAACCTTTCATTAACCAGCCTCTCAGTGTACTTTGGTCCTTTCACCAAATATCCCAAAAGGATCGTGAGCATAGTGTGGTGTCTACCTATGTATTAATCCATGTTAGTTCTTGCAACTTTCGATTACCCTTACGAATTTAAAGAAATAATTTTTTTTAAATCCATCATGCATTGGCCACGACTTTGTTAACTTAACCTAAGCTAGGAACATATGAGATTTGTCTCTAATGTCACTCAGAGTGGTGAATCCTCTCTGGATCACTTATTCATCCACCATATTATTCATCTCATACCCAATTTACCCTACTCTAAGTATCCATCCATTGTGGACTAGTTTTGGATAAATGAAAGTATTGCACTCCTCATACAAGATGACCTAGTATCACAAGTTGAGGATTAATATACATGACTGGTACATGAGAACATATTCCATAGACATTTTAGTGACTAATACCAAATGCAATTCTTATATAAGCCATGTTTAGTGAACTTGTTCCTAGAAAATAAGCATCCACAGCTATGGCCAAGTATCTTTATACTTCAATTTCTATGAGATAAAACATTTACATGCATTAAATGCATAGATGCTTAGCATCTGCTACCTTTTTTGCATTGTCAATGCCCTATCTTAATAATGCAATGACTAGGAACATTCTTTAGATATATGACTTTGTGCAAAAGGATCACATCATCATAACTCATTACTAACTTTGCAAGGCCATTGTGCTTCATGGGCTTTATCTAATTAGTGTTTGCATGATTATCAATCACGCCAGTAACATGAAGGACAATCTTTAATCACTAACATAAGTGATTAGTTTGCATTATTAACTTATTACCAATCTGATTGGCTTTAGGTTATATATCAACAACTGATATATGCCATTTGGTCTTTGTAATGCACCATCCATATTCCAAAGGTGTACGGTTAGCATATTTTCTAATCATGTAA